>JARCZZ010037141.1:3173-38781 GCA_030323915.1 Brotogeris chrysoptera | reverse complement strand
GAAAGTTGGGGCTGTTCAGCCTGGAGAAGAGAAGGCTGCATGGAGATCTCAGAGCAGCCTTCCAGTATCTGAAGGGGACCTATAGGGATGCTGGGAGGGACTCTTCATTAGGGACTGTAGTAACAGGACAAGGGGTAATGGGTTCAAACTTAATCAGGGGAAGTTTAGATTGGATATAGAGGAAGAAATTCTTTACTGTAAGGGTGGTGAGGCCCTGGAATGGGTTGCCCAGGGAAGTTGTGAATGTTCCATCGCTGGTGGTGTTCAAAGCTGGGTTGGACAGAGCCTTGGGTGGCATGGTTTAGTGTGAGGTGTCCCTGCCCATGGCAGGGGGGGTTGGAACTAGATGATCTTGAGGTGCTTTCCAACCCTAACTATTTTATGATTCTATGATTAAAGACAGCTGTGTTGAGCAGAGCTTCAGAAAGCGGAGGAAGAGGGAAGCACTGCCAGCTGAAGAAAACCCCCTACTTATCAAACATAAATTTGTTTCTGCCCTTCATTTAATGCAGCTAGGAACATACAAGTTTTTATCCAGATAAGAAATACTGCAAACTGAGCTTGAGTATTTAGGATGTCAATTTCTGTTTCTTCATCAGTGAAGTGGGATGACAGTTTTATCTTGCACTTAATGAAGACATCAAGCCAACATAGAAAACTGAATGAAAGTTTCTGTTTATTTACTTATCACAAGAAGAATAAAGGAAAGTTATTAAATGAATCTAGCAGGAGAAAAGACACTAGAGGTCAGGCAAGGATTATGAAAGCCCTGAACTCAGTTAGAAATGAGTTCTTCCAATATTCTCCACATGAATGTCTCATGATTCAGACAATGAAAATCCAAAGAGCAGTCCATAAACCACAGGACTAATTAATTAAAAGCAAGGCAGGGAGAGGCGGTCCATCTTTTGATTTATAAGACATATATGTAAAACAATTCAGTATTTGTAAATACATAAGGCCTTGATTAGCTCTCACAGTTCTCCCTGGGTGGCAATTACCTTCCACTAGTACAATGTGCAGCTGCCTGTGGTTCTCACATTGTCTTGCTAACAAACTGCTGTTAAATTAGTTCTGCAAAGACTTTCATCACTGTTGCCTAAAACCTTTATTAATATTGCTTTTTCTGATCCACAAGCATGTTGATATAAGTACTGCTCCTCTATAAATGAAACATCATGGTGTTGAAGGAATAAGTTGTCCTGATACATTCACCACCACTTTGCACAGCAGAAGCATCATGATGTCTCCTAGGAACAGAAGAAGATCAAAGTACCGGGGGAGTGAAGTGTTAGCAAGAGCAGGGAGAAATATCCTTCAAACTACCATTGATTTCTTCTATCTCAGCAAAGTGGAATTAGCCATCAACAGTGGTACAGTATTACTTGTCTTTATCTTATCCTATTTAAATAATTCTTCACTAGTCAGAAGACTCCCTTCTTCATACAAAGTCGCAATTAAGGAACTGGAAGAAAATCAATTATTTGTCTCTGATAAGCAAAACCAAAAGAGCTATCATCAGTCAAGGAAAGTCATTCAGCGGTTCTCTCCAATGTCATATCATTACTCAGAATTACCTTTCATATCAAATAAATACATTCTCTTCCAACAGGGAAAACTGAATTTCCCAACTTAAAAAACAAGCCATGTTTACAGGAAGATAAACATAAAATTCAAAGCTGAAAGGAATTGCTTGAGAACAGGCGCTTAAGAACAGCTAAGTGAAACTAACATTTTTAAAAAGGTTTCATATCTTTATAATTTTCTTCATTTAAAACCATTTGCATTTAACTAGACTATATATAACCAGTTTGTTACCATATCAGCTATTTCCACTTACTGGAGCACTTTCTCTCTCCTTTATTCTTCCAAGTGTTCTAATAGTTATTGGCAATTCTTTGTTTATTCATTATTTGGCCATTGAAGAAAATAAATAAAAGTAGCACTGGAGGATTTACGTTGTTGGCTGACCTTGGTTGGCCTCCAGGTACCCAACAAACCACATTATCACTGCCCCTCCTAAGCATGATGGCAAAGGAGGGGGAAATAACATGCAAATGAACTCATGGGACAAGATAAAGGCAATTTAATAAAGAAAAGCAAAGGCCATATGTGAAGCAGGAAAACAAAGAGACCTTATTCTCCACTTTCCATCAGCAGGCAATGTCCAGCCACTGTCTGGGAAGTGAGGACTCAGCACACACAGCAGTTGCTCCAGAAAACATATGCCATAATAATTAATGCTGCCCTCCCTTCCTTCTTTTTCCCCACAGTTTTTATTGCACCATATGGTAAAGAATATCCCTTTGGTCAGCTTGAGTTGGATGTTCTGGCTATGTCCCTTCTTAGTCTCTTGCCCGCTCTCAGCCCACCAGACTTCAGAGAAAGGGTTTGGAGGGAAAGCTCTGATAGCACCACTCAGGAATAGCCAAAATACTGGTGTGTTATTAACATTGTTCCAGCCACAAATAAAAAGCATAGCACTATGAGGTCTGCTGTGGGGAATGTTAACTCCATCCCAGCCAGACACAATATAATTTTTGCCTTCTTTATTTTTTAATTTTCTGGGAATTAGTGGTACTTTTTGTTACCATAGCATTATCCACCTGCAACGAACCAGGCAGTTCTAACAAATATCAATATTTATTAAATCCAGCAGATACACTCCTTCCATTTTTATTTATAAATTGTTAAGACAATTAGCAAAACTTTTCCCCTTATATTTGATTCTTACTCTTCAATAAGGCATACTACACAGAATACTATAATGAGCAATTCAAAGCTAATTACTTGCATCATATCAATATATAAATTCATTAAATACACACAATCTAAGTTTTCTTCTCAGATGCTTAACACAGAAAATTCTTACATTTATAGAAAGAAGGCAGGGAAGCAGAACAACCTGGAAACATACTCTCTGCTATGCTTTAAGGGTTCAGTCCTCAGTGACAGCTATCACGCAGGTTTTTAAAAGCACATAATGGCCTACACTCTGCTGGCAATAACTTCAAAGACAATAAAAGGCAAAGGTAAGACAAACGTGTAAAGGGTTTGTACACCTAGTTATACCACTGACCTGACATGAGGTTCATAAAAGTACATATGATGAGGAGAAAAGTAAAATAATCTTAAGATTTTATATATATATAACTATATGCAAAGAAGAAAAAGAGATCAGGCTGAGCAAATAATTTCTTCACCCTTCCATTATTCCTGATATTGGGTTTGGGATATAAAATGGAAGCTAGATGGCAAGATTCCTCACCTGGGATCCACTGCTCTGCAATGAGTGATTGCTCTCGCTTTCATAGCACCTGGTACCTGCACAGGTCTATCTGGCAGCATGGGCTCTAGCTAGTAAGAATGTGGAGAGACTGTCACATTAATCATAGCACAGAGAATATTGCTCCTGACTTCCTACATTACTATCTCAGCTGAACACAGGTCTCAGTAGCACCATTTGATCATAGTTGGTGGCTTACTTCACTGCACTGTGGACTTCCGAAGACAATAAATAACAAAACACATGGAGAACAAGAGTCAGCACTAATATGCAGCAGGGGAAAGACATTTCCTATCTGGTTAGTTTAATGAGATACCTTTGAAATGGACTCTTAGAGTCTATCTGTAATGAAATGGCAGACTGAAGGATGAGATACAGTCTAGAAGGCTTATCTGCCTTCAAGACTGATTGTATTTTAAGTATGAGCAGCTACAGCAAAGGGAACCCCTCTTTTGCCATGTGTGCCTCAGCTGTTCTGGAGTCAAAAACATCACCTATGATCACCTAAGACAAACACTTGTGGAAAAGTGGCATTCCTTTATAATAAACAGCTTTTGCGATTGCTGATTAATAAAAAGTGTAGATATCCTTTCTGAAGAACACAGGAATGGTGTATGAAACCTAAAAAGAATCTGAAAACTTTTTCAAATATCTTCCACCATGAACAAGAAATTCAACACAACTCAAATACCAGTTCCCTGGCACACTCTTGAACCTTTTTTCCAGCAAGTGATTTAGACATATATTTAAGTACTTCTGAATTACAAAGTAACACAAAACAGTATTCTTACTATAAATAGCCAACTAAAAATCACAGCTTTCCCATTCAGGGACCATATATGTCATGGCTTCTGTTCTGTTTCTCTGCAAAAGAACATTTTTCTCTAACTTGCCTTTTTACATTTTACTTGAGTTCCCTCAGGCAAAGACCTGCATGCTGACTGAGCTACTGTAAGTAAACAGCTGGATCAGAAGAAGAGAGGTTTCTGAACTTCACAGTCTAACTCGTAGACCTGCCATCTATCCAGGTCTGTGTAAATGCAGTCCAACTTCTAAAACCCTTTTCATCCACTACCATACTCCATTATTAACAAACGAGAAAGCATCAACATAAATTCTTGTATTAGGGAAACCAAAACATATAGTTTTGAAGCTTAACTATAATTTTCAATGACCAAACAGCTACAGCCATCACTAACATGCACTGCTTAATTCATATTTTTAACAAACCAGTAATATCAATAAAAGACCACTGCTATAATCAAAACACATTCATCTATGGATCAACTCTAAGCACCTGAGTAAGACACCATATCAAGATTAATTCTTGCAACTCGCACCAAGGCAGGCAGACTTCAGATCCTAGCAGGACTATTCAAATAAGAAAAGATGCCTTACATGCATGAAGTTGCAGAAATAAGTTATGATTTCAGAAGGTACAACAATTCAGATGAACTGAATAAAAGATACGACAGGTGAGCTGGCATTTCAATCATCAAGTTTAAAAAGAGAATTCACTACGTGATGCTAACAGCACAGCCGCTTCCTCTTGCCTACCTTTTGCTGCATTAAGATTCTAGCTGAACTCCAACAATTACCACAGTCTCATGGCTTACTCACCTCTGCTGGATGCTGAACTATATACAAGCAGGCGGAGACCTCCAGCGGATGTATTGGCAGGAATGGACATAAACAAACCTTCTGAGGACGGCTAGATGACAGAGGGGAATGAGAGAACAATAAAAGCAATCAGCAATTTATGAAAGATGGGATAAGTACATTGCACACATACTGCATCCCAGGAGACACACCAAGAACTTCTCCTCATGACCCAGTGTATTAAAACCAATGTAATTTTCTGTTTGAAACTCCTCTACTTCTAAAAATAAAGCAGCAAGATTTTCATTGAAATGGAGTTTTGAGAAAAGCGTCCAGATCCTTCCTGTGATCTGGTTAGGATTAAAGCACTCCAAAAATCCTTTCATCATCTTCAAGAGGAGCAACTTGCTAGTATCCATACCCCAACCAGAGAAGTCTGTTACTGCTTTTCATATCAAGTTAGTGTCTCAACAATTTGGTAAAACTATAATGGAGTATATAACATTTATAATTGATATATTTAAAATAGATTAAATAGATAATTTAAGAAGTATACACATATAAAACCTCATCATGCTTTATTTATTTATTTAATGCCCCTCTACTCTGCTCTCCTGAGACCTCACTTGGAGTATTGTGTGCAGTTCTGGTGTCCCCAGCATTAAAAGGACATGGAACTGTTGGAACAAGTCCAGAGGAGGGCCACGAGGATGATGAGGGGTCTGGAGCACCTCCTGTATGAAGACAGGATGAGAAAGTTGGGGCTGTTCAGCCTGGAGAAGAGGAGGCTGCATGGAGACCTCAGAGCAGCCTTCCAATATCTGAAGGGGGCCTATAAGGATGCTGGGAGGGACTCTTCCTCAGGGACTGTAGTGATAGGACAAGGGGTAACGGGTTCAAACTTCAACAGAGGAAGTTTAGATTGGATATAAGGAAGAAGTTCTTAAATGTAAGGGTAGTGATGTACTGGAATGGGTTGCCCAGGGTAGTTGTGAATGCTCCATCGCTGGCGGTGTTCAAGGCCAGGCTGAAGGGAGCCTTGGGTGACATGGTTTAGTGGGAGGTGTCCTTGCCCATGGCTGTGGGGTTTGAACTTGATGATCTTAAGCTCCTTTCCAACCTTAACTATTCTATGATTCTACGATTGGGTTCATTTTTTATAATACTATCTATTCTGAAGTATGCAGTAGACATATAGCATTAAAACAAAACCAAAAAAAAAAATCAGAAACTTGCAATTTAAAACTAAAAAATATTATTTAACATTTTTTGGTGTACTGCATGTAGCTGTTAAAATTGCTAGCAGAAGAACTGTATCTAGACAAATTAACTCAAATATTGCTTCGCGTATTTCAGTCACTACAGCTACTCATATATTAAGTAACTCAGAAAAACTAAGGATTTTGTTAACATGAAGCTATTACCACTTAAAATCATTCTGCTCCTGCAAACAAAGCTCTCTGAGCTTGAAAAAAAATAAAGTTAGAATTTTCAGCAGAACGCTAGGGATTCAGAGCACTTCACCTGCATTCTCCTTATAATCTTTATTGGTAACAGTTCATAGGTTGATCACACATAACAGACAGTAAGCAATCACTATGATTTACAGAACTGAATTCTGAAGACAGTCTCAGATCAAGTCCGTTATGAGCTCGACGGACACTGCTCATACACAAGAGCACGCACCCACCCAAATGCATTGAATAATGTTACAGTAATCCAAGCCAGTATAACTGTTAACTCATCAAGCATTAGTACTTACCAGTAAATGGCAGCATTATAAGAAGACAATAACAACAGATATGCTCCTCTTTAACAGCTAACAGGTTGCGTTAATTTGAACCCCCTGCTTCTAGCCCCACCTACTGAGACACAGACTATTCCCTTCTCCATAGGGTATGTAGTTAAAGGTTACTCAGCAACATTCTAAATTCAAAGCAGTGTTGATGCAAGGGCAGGAATTGGTATTGATCAAAAATAAGCACTGAAAAAAAGTATTTTAAATATTTAGAATAAAAGGCTCATGGCAAGGAAATTAGCTTAATGACAAAATGAAAATTTTTCTCTTAAACTCTTCTGCTAGACTGTTCCAGTAGCCTGCTGCCTGTCTTTCCTTTGCCATTCTAGTGCTGGCATTTTCCTGTTGCTAATCCTGCAGAAATTTGGCACATTCTGCTTTACTAATGGACAGGCTTTAGTTTAAAATTAGATATCATTAATTTCGCTATCTGGTGGGCTGCTCTGGGGGCCTTCAATGTGAATAAACTGAAACCAACCTCTCTTCCAGGTCTGGTGGGTTGTTTCCCAGTGCTCTACCACTCCCTTTTTTCCAAAATTTCCTCACATGTAACCAATTTAAACAAAAGTTTCTGGTAGCAGTTTTGTTAACAACCTGGAAGCAGCAAATGCCCCCACAGACTGTTCATTGCCCATGCCCCAACTGCTAAGTAGAAGCTCTTTTTGATCACCAGACTTAGTCAAAACACAGTTTTGAACTAAATGCGATTCCTTAAGTTTTCCCCGTTATTAAATGGCTGGTTTCACTACCAAGAGAAGTTGTCAAGTTTTCCCCATTACTGTACTTTCTACTGACAAGAGATTAAGGCATGAAAATCTACTACACAAAGCTGTTCCAAAACAGTTAGCTGGTGACTGAAATCCAAGGAGCTGAATTGTTCACTAGCTTTTATAAGCAGACGGAAACAGTTTCTGGTGATTTCTGACCTCAGGGTGTTTAACTATAACAAAGCTGGCTAGACATAACTTACTTATTTTCAAGTCTCCCTTTTGCAAATGCTTTTAGTGTTTTCTACATTGGCTTGGATTTTTCATGGGTAGTTTTTTAAGCTTTATTAAACTCAAAATAAAAAAAAAATAAAAACACAAAGCCCAAACCAAAAAAGGAAATTACCCAGAAAGCAAGCATTTTCAAATAGTTACAGAATAAAATCTACCTATAATTCGATTTGTAAGGAGTAGAGCACAAACCATGGCAAATAAAATACTTTCCAATATGACTTAATTACTTACATATGTACATACATTACCTAACTTTAAGCACCCAATTAGGTACCTATTATGTTGAATATGTACTTTTACAACCCCATCTGGGGGCACAAAACTTATTTCTGTACTTTCACTTTGGGGTTACTGTGCCCCAACAAGAAAAATATTCCTACATGAAACTGACATTACCAGCCTACATCAGCCGGATAGGAAGCACTGAAGAACAGAAGCTCTGTTTCAACAGCACAAAAGCCACCTTTGTTCTGAGAAAGGCTATATAGGCCCAAAAGGATTTTTTGTCTTTTTCTTTTGTTTTAAGATTCTGCTACAGTCTTGCCCTACATACACATCTGATGTAACAGAAGAGTATGGGCAGCACCAGGAAACTTATTTCATGATGAACATAATTTTCTCCCATTTCTAGAATGAAAGTAGCAATTCCCTCCAGGCAGGAACAGTAGTATTCAGAATACTAAGGAGAAGGTTTGTGTGGGGGGATTGGGGTTTGAAGGAGGATAATTTTTGCAGTATTTTTCACCTGTATGCTATTTCACTAAGACTCAAAGCTATCCAGTGGGTTCTTACCTGTTTCTCAATACAGCACTTCTAGTTTAAAAGCTTATGAAGAAATGCTCCATATGCAAAAGACAGCCATGCACAGACTTCTCATAGCTTTCTCTCCATTATTGACATTTAAATTAATGATGTTCAGATTCAGAATAACATTTAGTCTATTCTCCCAGCAGAACTGGACAGTGGACTGCGGTGCACTGTGGTGTCAGATTTAGTGTATTTACTACTTTATGGGCATAGATACTCTGAAAGTGAATATGCAGCAGCCTGGAAAGTAGTGAGCTAATTCTGAAACTCTGTCAAAGTCTCTGTATGATTTTCCTGCAAATAAAAGCATCCTGATTTGTTTCAGGACTTTTACCTTGTTACAACATGTCCAAAGGGTTTCCAAAAACAGAAACCATTTGGGGAATGCAAATGAGGGTAGTCTTTCACCCATATTCAGAAAACTAAAGGTAGGTAATTTGAGGATTTAAACCCAGAGTAAGCAAAGAATAACCATGTCACAATTTTATGCTCAGAATTTGTAGAGGTTTCTAGGGAAAGGTATAAAGATGTTAAGTGCGCCAAGCAGATGTTCTAGAAACAATGCCTGGAATATTAAAATAAAAATGAGGCTGATGTTTTCAAACTACTATCACTTGTGGCAACATTTTTATGTTCCAACACATATTGCCAAGGTCACGCCCCAGACACTGTACATTCAAAGAAACATGCTTGCCCAAACAGAAATGGCTGCCTCAAATAAATTAGATTCCTCTATTGTTTAGGTCAAAACACCCAGGGTTTCAAGGTCAAAACCCACCTAAGAAGTCTGGAGTAGAGTCACAAAGTTAGCATATGTTTGTTTTATACTGACGGTTTAATATAGGTTTTATACTAACACAAGCCCATTACGCACATGCATTAAAACAACATTCAGGAGTTTTACAAAGCTGTGTTAGAAGTTTAAAGGCATAAGCCCATATTATTTTATAAAATTTAAGAGCAAATTTTATTTTTGCTAGCTTTATGTTAAGAGGACAAACACAAATTAAAAATGGCTTTAAGATTAAATCTTGCAGCCTCCACCTTGGGCACTACAGCTGCAGAAGGACCCTAAAAGAATGAGTGAATTAATATAGATAAAGTGATGCTCTTAGGAGGAAACAATCCTGACTCAAGAAAACCCCACAATCCAAGGTTAATGTGGCATGACATTCAGGAGTAAGACCTTATGATATGCAGTTCTGTGAAAATGGCAGTTTAATGCCTGGCAGTTCTCAAAAATGCAGATCAGATATTAAGTGTTACTAGGAAAGGATGAAAGAATTAAAAGGGAATATTACTATGCTACTAAACAAACCTCTGGTTTGCACTTTGAGTGCAAAAAATGTTGGAGAAGCTAGGTCAAAAAAATAAAACACAAGGAGTAATTCCTCATGTCAAGACCCACAGATCTCCTTGATGGCTGTGTTGTGGATAAAAGAACTTTACAACTTTACATGGTTTCAAGGGAAAATGGGAAAATTTGTGAAATAAGAATCCATCAGACAAGGAATCACCACTACTGAAGGTACAAAGCCAAAACCAATATGTGAAGTCCCCCGAGCTAAAGGCAGAGAAATATCAGCGTATGCTTACCCTTTGCTGTGGAAACGAACTTTTGATATGTTCTAGTATGGCCATTTTTCTATTCTCAGTCATGCTGCACAATTTAAAATGAATGTGTATAACGCCAGTTGCAGTGCCTTGAGATTACCCAGCTGTGATTTTTTTAGTTTCTGTACTTTAGCTCCGAAATTTGTCTGTATGTACTTCTGCATTTCCCTGGGTAAAATCTTACAGCTCCTTTGGGGCAGTCTTCTGTCATTGACAGGCATTACTGCCATCTTAAAAAGAGTTTGCTGAGTATATTAAGTTTCAGCTTTCCCTCACTTTATGGCTACACATAATGCGACCTGATGCCATAGCCATAAATTGCAAGGAAGATAAGAAGCCAGCCCTGATAAGTGAAAACCACTCTCTTGCACTGAAGAGAAGTGAAATAATGGATTACCTCATCCACTACAAACCCAGAGCCAGTACAGCGATGAGGAGGATTTCATATTCCCTGTAGTTCTGGTGATAAGCATAGATCCTGCAAGAAGAGCCAAACTGCCATGGTCACCAGTTGAACTGTACATTAAAGACAGGCTTAAAGTTCACTCTAGCTAAGTCTACCCAGAAGACTTGAGATTTCTGAAAACTTACCCATGCGCTAACCTTAATAATTATGAGTCAGATTTAAACTAGAACACCATCACTGCTGTCTCACATATGCAAGCTCTGCTGATCTGTTTTGCTAACTGAAACTCACACATTCTTTTAAACTACTGAGAGGAAAACAGTGAGCTATAATACTGAAATAATAAATGAAGGAATTACTTGGAGTTCTCCCTCTTATCTTAAAATTGGAGGGGATAAGCCAATTCAGCCCTTACCACTGCTTCAATTATAATAAGCTGGACTTATTTGCTCAGTAGAAGGCAGTTTGTTAGCTGTGTTGCTGGTCAATTTTAAGGCACTACAATATGGGTATGTAAGTGTTTGTCAACATTGTAATGCTAGAAGTCCTTTAGTCTCATGCTTAGTTACCTGAGAACACAGAAAAAAACCCAAAATATTATCTTTGCCATACTTCAGATTTAATTACGAAATTTATGGTCGTAGTCTTTTGTTGGTTTAACTCTCATGCTTGCATTACTGTACTTTTAATATGTCTACTACTATCCTCAGAACCACTGAAATCAACCAGCCTACAGAACACTGACTCCCACTAATAAGATCCAGAAATAAAAATTTTCCAGGAAGAAAATGCGATAGAAGCTTGGCAGTTTATTTTTAGCCTCAGTTCTCTAATTACATGCCCACCAACTCTTTGATTTATCTTTAAAGTAAGTTTTGGAAAGCTATATTTCCAGAAAAGTGCTACGACTCTCATGAAATGCAGAGGAACTCAAGGAGCCATCAGAACTAGCTTCTTTTAGGCTTATTTCCAATAAAATTTCCAAGCCTTAGTCCAACTGTGTTTCCTGGAAAAAGGTCAGGCATAGAAGATTATTCTGACTCCACTGTGTTCCAGCTTCCATTATTTACTGCAGGCTCTTTCAAAAGACTTTGAAACTCATTGCTCACAAGGCATAAAAATTTAAAATTAAATGCTTACAAACTTCATTAAGAGTCAATAGCCACATAAATTAAAAACACATATCAGAAACACATGTGGAGAGGTATTGAGAACAATCAACAAAGTACTTCCTTTTCCACTCAGTAACCTGTACTGCACCAGTTTCCTTGCAAGAAAAAAAAAAAAAAAAAAGGAGGCATACTGCTGAGGTTTTACTTCCCATGAGAAGTTAAAAATAAACAAAGCAGGTGTATGATTTTATGATTTTGATTTATTTTGTTGTTTTGTCTTTAATGGTGCAGCCACTGAATTTAATGGAACATATCTTTATTCCCAGAGTATAACGACACATTTGAATGGAGAAGTATCTAATACAGATCATAATGAAAAATATTAGTGCATTCTGAATTTCAAATATGTAACTTAAAGGGTGATTAATTATAGGTGTATATTAATTAAAACCTAACTTCCAAAACTGATGATGATATCTATTGATTAGTGAACCTGCATTCCCGGACAAATCACACTAACACTCCTTCTCATCATTTTGTCCTACTCAGCCCCTCCACCTCTTCATCAGCCCTAGAAGCATTTAAAGAGCACAAGACTAATTATTATGCTCACCTCCTCTGTAAAAACGTACCAAGAAAAGATATTCTGCCCAAATAAAAGATAACACACAATGGGAAAATCTTATTTCCGTGTTATTCATCAACATGCATGAGCTACATTGAAAACTGTCTTTAGGTGTAAAGAGGTACAGAAAGCGGTTCAGAAAGGAGAACAAGTAGACAGATCCATCTCCCTGCCTCTCAACAAGGCATGCACGACTAGCGAGCAGCTAAGAGATCACAGCACTATTTCCTAGCATTCAGATTCCCTTGGCACCAGCTCTCAGCAGTTCTCCTCCTTCTGTGTGCTATGGTGAGAAGATATATCCCTTGCCCTTCATTCCATTTTCCACTCAACTCTCAACAATATGGCTTACAACCCTCCTGATCAACACCCCGATTACATTTTCCATCATCTGATATCAGGACTTCTCCATCAATTCGAAAATTACTGCTGTCCTGCAATTGTGAAACAATCCTGTACCACTGTACAGAGCAACAGACTTCAGAAAATCCAAATTAAGAATAAGGCTGTTAACTGATAAAGGTATCAAGCAATATCAGCTGTTAAATTCAAAAGAAAACACATATTTGCATGTTTCATGAATAGCTACATTGTACCTCTTATTATCATGGGAGCAAAAACTCACAGCAGGAAAAGAGTATCCATTTTCAAGCACTAGCAAAGAATGAAGGTATGCTTTTTGGTTCAGAAAATCCCAGAAATACAAAATATCACTCAAGAGTTACCCTGTATTTATGCTGATCCCAAGGCACCTATTGTTCACCACTATTCTATCTCTAGGATACAAACCTTGTGCCTGACCCATTTGTTCTGAGTACAGTTTATAGGCACAAATCACTACCTAAAAGAACACAGCTCTAAGGCCATGCACAAGCAGTACTCAGGTCTTTCAGTCTTCATCAGCGCATTAAGCGTGAGTGCATGGTTTACTGTTACTGAACAATACAAACAAATGGTTGAGCCACAGATCTTAAAAAAAAAAAAAAACGCAAGAAAATAAACTTCAGCAAAATAAGTGTTTGGAACGAGCACAGACTACATGTGGCCCTATTTAAACATTTACTTTCAGAATAACCCAAAACATTTCAGGAACTATGTCCTGAGCAATTACTGAAAAAAAAAAAAAAAAAAAAAGTAGCAAAATGTAACTCAAAAAGCACCAAATCTATCCTCAAGGCAAGTCTTAAAGAAGCTGTTATGCCAGTCCTGATTTTAAGCTTGGAGTTTTCTATTGTTGACACCCGGCCACTGGAAATGGGATTTTCATCACCATTTTTTTTTACAGCACCAAAGAGCTAACAGTTAGCAATGATTTTCAGTCAAAGCTCAGCTGGTCTGGATTTCAACAACTACAGCAAAACATTTGAAAAGCCTTACTTACAGATATTATAAGATGTAATTCTTCCTAGAATTAAGACTAAAACCGGACAAAATGCAATTCTCAGGAGGAAAGGGATGGAAGCAGTCATTTATTTCATGACAAGCTCAGAGCTATCATTGACAACAACATTCTTGTCATTTTGAAAACTACCTCAGCTCATGTGTTTCTCAAAAAATCACGCAAATAAGTAAACCTATCTTTTTTTTTTTTTTTCTCCAGAAAACATGTATCTGTAAAAAATCTCAAATTAGTAAAGAAAAAAAACTTTCAAGTCTTTGGGAGTTTATGTGTCATTCCAAACTTCTTTTCTATTCATTGCCATGTTTTTCACAGTGGTATTGAACACTAAAATAGTACAAGAGATAATATTATTTATTGAAGATATAGTTGTATTTAGAGAAGTACCACTTAAGGATGAGGTGGCTTTTAACAGGGAAGTTTCTAATGCTACAGTTACAGGCTATTACATTAGAAGTATTTTAATTTAATTTTGACATTTCCTTTAAACTTTGACTTTCAATAGATGGTAACAGGTTACCCAACAAAATTAGTAGATTCTTAGTACAGAATCTGTATGAATGCTATATGTTAAATATATATGTCCTCAAGGAGTTTTCTTTCCCATATTGCCACATTAAAGGTATACAGACAAAAATTAATATCTTTCAGAAATGTAGACAAGGTCCATGCTGCCTCTATTACAGGCTCTGACTTGTGCAGCGTTCTCATGTGACCATTTTCCAAGGCAAATAAACTTTTTGCCTTACCAATCACATAACAAATAGAAGACAAACAGGTAAAGAGGGTTTTTTGCCTGGAATATTCATGGCAACTTTACAAGGCTAACCTGGACATATTAAAAACAACAAATATCTTCCAATGCTATAAAAAAAGATACAAAGAAGAATAAAATATCCACACTTTATATTTTCTTAACTTCTTATAAGGAAGCAGACCTTGGCAAGCAGCTTTCCTTGCAAATAACTTAAATTAACAAATCAATAGGAGAAAAGTCTTTCAACTGTTTACATTAAAGTTGGCTGTGGTTTCCACTGTAACTAACAGAAGTAAATAAAAAAATACATATAATTTAGCTTATGCAGCACTGAAGTCATTACAGAAAGGCCAGGAAAGCCAAAAACTAATGAGCCTGAAATTGTCGACATTTTCATGCATCTTGGCTCTACAGTCTGGCAAAGTAGCTGGCACTCTGACAAGCTTTATGCCAGACAGCAGAGCTTTATATTTGTTGAAAAAGGCAAAGTGGTAATGGCATTTAAAAAACGCACCACTGAGACATTAAGAAGTTAAAATGAAGTTTTACATTGCTTGCTTTATAATTCCGCATGTGTCTCAGAAGTTTTGAGGCTGTCACAAGAAAAGACTAACCAGAAAAAAAATCTAACAAAAAGGTATCATGGAAAAACTCAGAATTTCCCAGGGAAAATAAGACTCCCCCCTCCTCTCCCACCCCCAATCCAAGAAAGAAAAATAAACTAAAAAAAGAAAACCAATAATACAGACTCAGCATCTTGATTTTTCATCCATTTGAATATATGCAGAAAACATGCCAGTTAACAGCATAAAGTAAAACCAGAAGTATATTTTTTAATGAGCATATTAAAATTAATACTTTTTAACTTAATGAGGTCTGTGGGCATTATTGGCAGAAAATAATTTTTTTTCAATGCTACAGAAGTATGTTGGTTTGAATGTTTACTTCAAACTAAAAAGCTGTGTTTGTCCAAATGCTTGTTACTATCTTAGCCTCTGAAATAACAATTACAGAATGAGAAACTGTGCCATTGGCTTCATGTGATAGAGTTCAGCTCAGCTATGGTTCATGTAAGTTGACACGCAGCTTGTTTAAAAGATGGTTAAGAAATGCCTACATCTGAAAATGCTGCACCAAATAATTTCTATCACAAAAATAAAGCCTATCAAAGATACTCTCTTAAAGAAAGTTTTCATTTCTAACCCTTCCTTATGTCTCTCCATCAATTTTAAGAGACACAGAATCTGAACTTTGTGTAGGCAGTTATATGAACCGCAGTTATACAATCTGACCTATTCTCATTTCTAAAGGATTATACATGAAGTAGGAGAAAAGATGTGAGCAGTTACTTGACCAGAATTAGAGTTGTTGCTTAGGTACCTGCAACAATATCTTGTATTAGGAAGGTCTGTCCTAGCCTGGCCCCAGATGTTTCCATTATCTTATTTGCTTGACTTGAACAGAAAATAAAAAGCTGAAAACTATCTTAAGGCATGGACTGGAACGGGGCAGAGATCAACAGAGTCTAACAGTCTAGAGAAGCAAAAATGATGAGATAGAATGTACCTGGTGTGCTAGCAAGGGTCTTAAAGCCAAAATGGGAGCGAGGCTGCTCCTTGCAGGCACTGGGGGCCCTCACCAGGCAGCACCCAGCCACTCACCACCACTGCACCTGCTCCTCAGCCAATCTGATTTCAGTTAGCTTTGAAATAAAAAATTCCATTCAATGTTATGTTTTACTTAAAATTGTGGAATAGCATTTTAACAAGCTTTAATACGCTCACCAGCAATTACCATTTTTAGCAGTATTCCATCATCTGTTTAGGTTATCGACAAATTATGTAAGTCTTAACTGCGTATGTGCATATTACTCACAAATCTTATTACATTTTTATATGTATTTGCAAGTCAAATCAGTCCAGTATACTAGTAACATCTCTATCCCCACACACAAGAAAATACATAACTTATCATTTAGAGCACATTAGCACAGCCTAAGGGCAGTTTGCTTCTGCCTCCTACTAAGCCTGTTTTCAGAACTTCAGGGTTCTTCCAAAGCAATAAAAGCCACCACACACAGAGCTCAATGCTGATTCTCTGCTGGCACCAAGCTTTCATTATTATCCAGAAGATGGCCAAAAATATATCACACATGGAACCTGGACTTCTGTACAGCAGATGACCTCTTCTGACCTGTAATGGTCCTCTCTTCAGCCTCAGGTCCTGTAGTCTTGCTAGCCCCTGCATACTGCTCCAAGAGCCTCCCCGCAGAGGGCTCTCAGAAATTGTGGCTAACTAGCCCTTCTCTCACTCTCCTTCTCAGGCTGGTACTTGGCTTGACAGAACACAGGCTCTTTTGCACCCTATGTGGATAAAAGGCCATAGTGAATTTTGTAGTGACTGGAAAAGCAGCTTGAGAAGCCTAGCGATAAAGACACTGCTAGCTGGAGCTAGGAACAGTAGATTTCAGCTACATCCACAAGTTCAACCAAATCTGTGTAAATGAAGTCTACAAATTTGAAGTTAAATTACCTAGCTTCCTCCACTGTTTTCTGTTGTTGATTTCTTGATTAAAAAGGATAACTACAACCTGTCATTAAGGGTAACCTTGCAAGAACCTTTGCAAGAATAAAGACTTCTAATACTAACTTTCCATGTAAAATGTTTATGATATTTTTCAGTTTTGCTTTGAGATTAAAGTTACACCCACAGCATTCTCTTGTTCCAAAACCAGACCAAGTATCAACAAAGCTGACTTTTCTATCCACACAAAAGCAAACAGTTCTTTTAATATTTGAAATTTACATCTACCTACTAAACTTTACCTTATTTATAGTATCTTAAAGACGGAGTCTATTGGCATGTATACTTTATTTGCTAACAGCAAAACAAGTCTGAATGCTACTTTGAAACAAGCAGATGAGAAAGGGAACTTAAATTAAAAGCTCAGTTCTGCATCAGATGAAGTCAGAACCAAATTCAGCCAATGATTTTTAATGAAAGCAAGCTCAGTACCCACGCATCTCTCTGAAGTTAAAAGTAGAGCTAGGTTTTTCTCTCTCTCAATGCCATATATCCTGTCACTTGGAGCTAAGCATTTAAGCTCTCTTCCTTTCACAAATAAAAAAATAAACAAAACAAAAAAAAAAAAAAAAAAAGGAAGAAATATGCAATGAAATTAAGGTATTGCTATATTTTGGTAAAACAGATGAATACATAATAAAAAGCCCATACTAATCTATGTTTAGCATTAACATGAAAATGGATGCTTTCTACCAGACAAAACTTCTTTTAAGAAAGTACATACTCCTGTTAAAAGAAGAATCTACCATTCTCTGCTATTTATCTTCAACTAACTGCAAGCAAAAAATACAGTTAACAGAGCTTCACATGCTGAATAACCAATGTTAGGAAAATGGCTGAATATTTAATAGACTCTTCAATTAAAGTATTTTAGTTTACTATTCAGTTTTCCTGCTCTAGATGGTAGAAGAATGAAGTTGTGTTTATGCGTTCAGGGAATTTCAGTATAACTTCACATTTTAACACCATATGAAAAAAGGCTGTATGTAAGCAATCTTCCGTTCAGACTTCCGGATATCTCAGCTACAAGAGTACTGTAAGTGCTACACTACACTCTAGCGTCCGTTTTCTGAATAGCAGGCACTACTGTCGAACACACTGATTTTGATCCAGCATCAATCTTATTAAAAGCAGTCAACCAGTTTCATGGTTTAATACAAAGAAATAACGTATTTTTAAATAGTATACCTGTTATTAAACAGTTATTATTTTATTAAGGCGTGTTGATTTTTACTGAATACGAATATTTTATTTATTTAACCACGCATCAAGTTCATTAAGTTATTCTAAAGCTTTTTGGGGATACTGTAAGATGCTGCTTTTAAAGTGTACAACCAATTAAGCACAAGTGGTTTTAAATGCTCAGTATAGCAGTCACCACATCAAACCCCAGAGTCATACTGATCTGTAACCTAACGACCACTCAAGATGCTCTGCAGGCAGCATTTCTTAGGAAAATTATCTCACAACAATACTTTCATATTAAAAAGGAATGCTAGAAGTCTGTTGAGAGACACAGAGACCATGCAGAGCACAGCAGTACAGAGCTAAAAACATACTCAGAAAATAACTGAGATTGGGAAAGACCTCTGGAGGTCATCTAGGCCAGCTTCACAGGAATAATTTCAAAACCCTTGAGCAACCTGGTCTGAGCACTTCCAAGGCTGACTCCACAGTCTCACCAGGCAACCAACTGTAGCATTTAACCACTTTCACAGAGAGTAATCTGTTTGCATTTAGGTTGAAACACAGCTAGGATTGAACAGCTAGAATAGACTTTGAAATAGCCAGGACAGACTGGACCTCTTCTGCTCCAGGGCTCGCTGCCAGTCCCCACTCAGCCCCCTGCCCACTTCAGTGCCCTAGTTCTTTGCTGTAGAGTGGTTCCCTTTCCAGTCAGTACACAGGCTTGTAACACTGCCAGGGCTGCTTCTGCACCCTGGGCGCAGGGCTTTGAATTTGCTGAATTTTGTGATATTCCTAATGACATTCTGTCCTTGTGCCTCTGAATGTCAGCTCTATCCTGCAGTCCAACAACTGCACCCTCCACGTTGGTTCCACCTGCCAGCTTGCCACGCATGCCTTCCACTGCACCAACCTGGTCACTAGGAACATGTTCATCAGCTTTGCACACAGCATAAACCCGCATGGAAATCTCTTCTGAACAGCTCTCTCAAGAGACTCTCTCAAGTTAATCATTTGGTCTCATCAATACAGCCAGCTCTTTGTTCATTTTGTAGCCCCACTCATTTAGTCTGTATCTTCTCAGCTTGATTAGCAGGATACACTGCAACATTGTCAAATGCCTCCCTATTATTCTTATCCACTCAGACAAACGCATCCACTACTATTCCAGACCCTGTCATCATGGCTACATACTATTAGATCCATTAATCAGTCTGGCAAAGAAGCTGGGCATGCTGTTCTTTCTGCCCCTACTCCCATTTGGTTTTGTGGTACATCACTCCATTAGTCCTCTGATAGTGCTTTTATTAAATTTCTTCCCTGACCCTTCTCCATACAGGTACATAATCTGTGTTTGCAAACATTAACAGAATACAAAATGAAAGCAATGGCTCATAACCAAATGATATTAAAGGATAACCAACTTAATAGGGTTTGACGGATTATATCCACTGAACTGTTACAAATGTCAAAGACATTATCAAATAGTTTTAGAGACTGAAGCTCCAAGATATTTAGGCGTCTAGATCCCTTTGAAAATATCTGAGTTTAAAACACATACATATCCATTGAATCCCTGCTTCAGTTTCATAAGTCATAAAAGGGCTATACACACTTGTAGATTTTTTCAATGTTTTTTAGCTACTTAGAGATTATATATTCTAAAAAGCATTTAAAATCAACAATGCACTGCATTAGCTGCCTGCTTTTTCATATACTAGGGTTTTTTTAAAGAACTTCAATGTTCATGGAGAATTAGATGTAGGTCTCCAAGAGAAACAGCACATCTGGATTTAATTGCTCATCTCTTTGATATTTTAATTTGATAGGGAATTTAAGAAAATCCCTATTACAGGGTATAACTACCACGCCCTTCTATTAAAAATATCAAAATACATTTAAACTCTAATGATCTTAGAGGCTCACAACTCCATTTGATGAAAACTCTAAAAAAGAGAGAAATTATCAAGTTTCTAAATCAAATCCTAACAGGCACTGAGGAAAAATTAATGGAATTACTCCCATAATTGTAGTATTGAATTCAGAGCTACTGGAAAAACAAGTTTCATACATTATAAAACTGGAATGAAACACTATTGTTGTCTCACACACGTAGCAAAACATAGGAATCTGCAAATCACCCTTTTTGTGCATCCTTCTTTACAAAATACAACTCTCTTGGTTTAGCGTTTTCTAGCAGTTAAGAATATAAACTAGCAATAACAAAACTAGACATAGTTAGTCACTGCCTCCTCGTAACAATCTGACCTTATCTCTGATTAATTTTTCTAGCAATGGATTTCTCCAGATTGGCTTCCTTAATAAACCCACAAACTGTAGGTACTTTGTTTAAAGTAAGGAACATTTTCTTTTCACTATCTGATGTGAGCACCAAATACATAATTCCTGAACATTTTACATTTTTTCCAATTTCCTCCATTTATTGACTCCCTAGAGCATGATTCAACTATTTTCAATTTCATTTAACTGGACTTTTGAAATAAATAGCAGTGCTGTACTAAACAAAAGTATACGGAAAACGCCTATGACACCATAAAAAAATGAAAATAATTTGTAATAAACACTGTGAGGCTGTATAAGCAGATATTATCAATTGATAAAACAAAAACAAAAAAAAACAAACAAACAAACAAACAAAAAACCCACTCACGTGTTTTAAGGTGTTCCTTCCAAAACCTAAGGAGCATGCACTCTCAATTTTAAGATCTCTAGCTTTTTTGGATAACAATTGACTGAATGCTTAAAAAGGGGAAAACCAAACCAAACCAAACAAGAACAACTCAGAAAACTCATTAATGTAGAAACAATTCAGGAAAACATGTACAAAGATCAGCCACACTACCTATTTAGGTACTCATTAGGTAAGAAAAATTCCAGTTAACTTTACAACATAAACCATGTATTATCTACTACTTTTGTGCCAGAAGAGCCACAGGATGAGGCCTCCAGGACTCATTTTGTATGTTTTCTTTACACAGTGCCCAGCAAGACAAAAATTAAACACAGCAAGGACATATTCTCCTTTACATGACTAAGCTGATATAACTTGGACATTCAAAAGAAGACAAACTTGAGATTAAACAAGAAACACCTGTTAACAGACAGTTTGTAAGTCTTAATTTTGGACATAGATGTTTAATAGCTATAGGAACTGAGAGAAGAATTTAAAACAAAACTCTTACCAAAAATGATAGGCATCATTGATGTAACTCAGAAATGGTGTGCAGAAAAATGAACAACAAAAAAAGAAAAAATAGCTGCAGCATGGTTTAGTGGGAGGTGTCCCTGCCCATGGCAGGGGGGTTGGAACTAGATGATCTTAGGGTCCTTTCCAACCCTAACTATTCTATGATTCTATGACTACTATGTTCTAGAAGCCAAAGGGGAGCTACGCTTCCAGTAATAAAACAGGCAACTAACTACTAGGCTGATATACCCAGGAGCTTGAAGTGAGGTTATTTGTCCCAGGCAGAACCAAGTATTGGAGAGTGACAAAAAAACATTTCAGCAGAGTTTGTAGAGCAAAAGTATGATCTTCATAAAGCTATAAAAGAGCCAAGAGAAAACTGAATCCTGTGCTCAGAAGACAGATTTGACTTTATAAGAAAGTGACATACACGTGCATTGCAAGGGATAAATCTGGATGGGAGATCAGATGGTGGAATGAAATGCAGTCACTAAAAGGAGGAGAGAAGACTTCAAAAACCACTTTCCACAACTTAAATGGAAGACGAGAAAAAAAAAAGCAAAACCACAAAAAAAAAAAAAAAAAAAATGAAAGGCAGCCAGAAAACTAGGGATGGAAGAAGTCAGCTTACTCTGAGAATTCTTTTTTAGGGAAATTATTAAAAAAAATCCAAACAAACAAAAACCACAAAGAAATTCTAAGCATACAGATTCTGTAAGGGAAAGAGGTTTGAGCGGTGCATCTGACAGGAAGTGGACAAGAGTGGTGCAAAGTGACAGGAAAGCTTGGTTTTATAAAAATGAAACTAGGCTGTGTGGAAAACAAAAGAAGGCTGGGAGAGAAGATGGGGTGACTGAAGAAGAATCTGAGTGACGTTAAGAGCATATCAGTCACAGGATGTTCAGGCAAACTCTACAGTACTTCTATGTCAAAAATAACTCTTGAGATATGTCAGAGCTGTCTTTCCTCAGAAGAAATACTGTTCTGTTCCATAGCACCACATTCCAGGTGAAATTCACTTATGCCAACCTCACATGCAAGATTTAGAAATTCTAAGAAAAATCACAGAATTGGCTGTGCTTCTTATTTGGGTATATGGATAACAGTTTTCAGTTTGCATCTACTTTTGCACAGCACAAAATATAAAATTTTTTATCTTTTTCTTTTTTATTGCTTAGGTTTTTGCTTTGTGTTTTGTTTATAAAAATCAACAGCAATTCTTGTAAAGGAACCACATTGGTATTTTTAGTATTCCTTATGATTAAGTTGGGAAGGCTTGAACGAT
The DNA here is from genome assembly GCA_030323915.1 of Brotogeris chrysoptera. Lineage (NCBI taxonomy): Eukaryota > Metazoa > Chordata > Aves > Psittaciformes > Psittacidae > Brotogeris > Brotogeris chrysoptera. The sequence goes on along the minus strand of JARCZZ010037141.1, from coordinate 16,116 downwards.
GTAGAAACATCTTTGCCTTGTCTTACAATACACTACTACCCCCAACACAAAGTCACACTTGGTGTGATTACAGAAAACAATCAGATCAAAGGTACTAGAGCTGCTTTAATTAAAAAGATTATCTCACTCCTCTCCGGGCATGATCCTATTAGCCCATAGCTGTCCACAATTAAGTAGCCAGCCTGACATACACACACAAACACCTTTTTTTTTTTTTTTAAATTTTAATGCCAGCAGATCAAAATGGATGTTAACCAGGTCAACCAAGCACAAAATACGTGGCCTAAAAAGGTCACTACTCATTAATCTCAATATAATCACAATATAATAGAAAATGAACAAATGCCTTTGAAAATTAGCCCAGCAGAAAAAAGTAACATTCAAGTCACTAACAATTTTAATACATCAACAGTTCCGGCACCACTCATTACTGCCAATAAAGGCCAAGGAAACAACAGCATGAGAATCTATTCCAGATATAGCAATCACTAAATGCAGAGCAAAAATAAACTGAAACCTACTGACAAGTGTTTAGCTTGATATTTATAATTCTAAGCAATAGAAACCACAGATTTTAGTGTGTAGACTACAATCATTTAGAGCAACATTAATGAAAGTGTGCTAATATAATAAGATGCAGTGAACTTCAAAACTAACACTTGGTAATTTTTTCACTTATCTTCAGCTTCCCTTCATAAAATGCAGTGCAGATAACATACATCTTAGTTCATTAACTTCAAATAAGTTACATCTTTCATCTGCAGTAGGTAAATTCTATATTTGATTTACTATTAAGTATATAATTTCATGTTTAAATGTAAAACTCACAATACTAATGTCTCTGTGGCCTTGCACCTGGATTCTTTGCTTTCAAGTGAAGTACAATTAACTCCAAGTCTGGGAGCACACAGACTGATAGCACCTCCTGCCTTAAGAACTTAACTCATCTTCTAGGTTTCTAACAGCACTGCTTCAGTGAATATATCCTTCTACGTGAATATATCCAAGCTGGCTGTGAAGTCAAAAGTGTTAAAATGAATATAGTCATCACAAAAGAGCTCTTCTTCATGCCACTCATGTTAGCTACAGAGTTGACAATGTCCCACAGCACGGTCAGACATCTGATTAACACCAAGGTCTCTCTCACCTTCTCAGCTGCCTGTATTCCTATGTTTATGGTCTGAAATACATTTACATCCCTACCCTTCTGTATTAAATTATACACACATTTGAAATCATTTATAAAAAAATCACTAAATATAAGGAATGAACACTTATTTCAAATTCACAATAAGGAGATGAGACATCTTTGTCAATACTTCCATTTATTTTTGAAAAGAAATAAAACTTACAGGTGACAAGGCCTGTAGCTTTTTTATCAGGCTCACCTGTGTTGAAACTAGCTTACGGAAGTCTCATCAATTCATCAGTTCAGGGAATTCTGCCCCTGCATCTGAAAAACCTATGCATGCCATTACTGTGGCAACACAAGGGTATGACAGAATTGCAAATGAACCAAGTTTTTCAAAAAGAAATAAATTTTAAAAGCTATGAGACACAAAATTCACTTCCACAGGCAAAAATCCATTAAGAGAGATCATTTCTGATTCCTTCAGCTACAGTACAACATAGAACAATTTAGCCACTTTGCTATTAACAGCCACAGCTGAATACAACTCTCTTAAAAAAGTAATTCCTCCCCCCAGCATTTCCCGGCTAGGCACTCCCTTCTTCCCCAACCTCAAAAGGGCTTTCAGGCTTTGTCACTGACAAAGTCCTTCCACACAAATCCAGTGGCAGACCTAAGATTTGATTTCTTCGACATAATGACTCTTCACACATGCTCTGTTAGACATATCTGCAAAATACTGAATACTACCAACCAGCAAATTGCAAATGCTGATGGTGCAGAGAGTCTTGAGATATTGTCATGTAAACTATACTATGTGGCATCTTAAAACACAACCTTGACTACAACTAAGAACTTTCCAGTTCTTCTTAGAAGCTTTCACATCATCACAGAATTGAATTTTATGACTAGCTACTTGTGCTCTTCTGGCAGAGCTCCAATTTGCCGGTGTCTCATTACCATCCTATTACTTCACCAAGGCCAACTCCTCTCTTCTGTCCACTACTTCTTTCTGACAGGTTTGGGCCAAACAGCGAGGAATGACAGTATTAGTATAAACTCATTATTAGTGGTTACATTATTATCTTCTGTATCTCCCAAGATACACACACAACAGGTAGAAAGCTGGTAAAAGCCTGTCCAGCAGAAAACTCACGCAGCAGAACAGCCAATTTATTTGCTCAGCTTGGAGAAGGCTGAGGGGTGATTTCATGGCAGTCTGCAACTTCCTCACAGGGGGCATGGGGAGGGAGGGTGCTGATCTCCTCTCTCTGGTGACCAGTGACAGGAAATGGAATGAGCTGCACCAGGGGAAGTTCAGAATGGATATCAGAAAAACCTTCTTCACTGAGAGGGGGGTTGGTCACCGGAACAGGCTCCCTAGGGAGGTGGTGACAGCATCAAGCCTGACACAGTTCAAGGAGTGTCTGGACAACACTCTTGGCCATACAGTTTAGATTTAGGTAGTCCTGAGAGAAGCAGGGAGTTGGACTAAGTGATCTTCATGGGTCCCTTCCAATTTGAGATATTCTATGATAATTAATCTATGTTGAATTAGATCACTGCTCTCAGTAATGGTGGCCACAGGGTCCAGTTCTTAGCCACCATTGAAGTAACCATCCCTTTGCTATTAGGCTGCAAGGCCCACATGGAGCTTTAGAAGGAGGACGCACCTCCTCAAGTTCCAGAATGCAGGGAGTGCTCAGGGTCAATCACTGCAGCGTTTAGACTTCTGGCCTGCAGGAGGCCTGCAGTTGCCCACTAGCTGTGCTACACTGTGAAAGAGCTGCGGGAGGAGGTCACTCTGCACAGCATCAAAATGCATAAGAGATCAGCTGGGTCTCTTCTGAGACCCTGAACATTCAAGCTGCAGCAGAGGGGCACAAACAACCTGTGCCAGTGAATCAGATCAGTCGAAACTCCTGTTGTAATGAAGGCTGGAAGGTGGTGAGCGCTTACACCAGGAGGAAGGATCCTGCCCCACCAATGACTTGCAGTTACACAGTATGTTCGCTGTCTTCATATCTGATGAGAAGCTGGAAGTGCTGTCTCACTTGTCCCACAGAACATCTCTGATGGCTTGGCATGCCCCATTCAGGACCAGTAGAAGGAAGCAGTAAGTGATAGTGGTAAAAGACTCCCCGCTGCAGGGGATGAAGAGCCCATGATGTCTTTTAGAGAAGTTTGCTGCATGATGGGGTTTTATATTTGGGTTATTGTGGAAAAGCTACCAAGGTACACCTAGCCCTCTGACTATTACCCTCTGCTGCTCTTCCATGTAGGCACTAATGACTCTGGTGGGGTTACCTGAGAAGTATCGAGTGTGACTACAGAGCTCTGGGGGTGGCAGTCTGGGAAAACAGGTGATGTTCTCAATCCTGCTGGTGAGGGCAAGGGTCTCAGAAGGACCTGATGTAGGTTAACAACTGGTTGTACAGCTGCTGTCAGCTGCAGGTTTTGGTTTTTACAGCCATGGAATCATCTCTGAGTTGATCCTCAGAGGCTTGAAAAGCTACTTGAAAAAAATGAGATGCATTTCCTAAATGGGGTAAAACTAACTTTGCAAAAAGGCTGGCTAAAGTAATGTTAGGGAGAGTTTTAAAGTAGACATTATAGGGAAGGTAGTGATTCCTCAACAAACAAGGAAATTGTGTAGGCAAGCCTCACAGTGACAGAAACAGAAAGGATATAGCAACCAAAAAACCAGAGGTGAAGCGAGGACAGGCATGTAAAGAAGGAGGTACCTGCAGAGCAATCTAATGGGGAAGGCTTTTAAGCCTGTATTGGCCTTGGTCCTCATGGACAGCTTCACCCATCCTGATATCTGCTGGCTGAGGCCTTTGTGAGGCCAATTTTTATTATCTTTGGATAGTGAGAGAGGTTGCTAAAGACTAAAAGAAAGCAAATATTACTCCTGTCTGAAGAGCAAGATCCAGGAAACTGCAGGTCAGCCAACTTTACCTCAATCCCTGGTAAGGTAGTAGATGAAATCCTCATGAAAACCATTTCCAAACACATGAAGGATAAGAAGGTGATTTGGAATAGTCATGTGGATCTACAAAAGGGAAATCATGCTTGACCAACTTGATGGCCTTCTACAGTGACCTGACTAGCTTGGTGGATCAGGGGAGAGTGGTGGATGCTGTTTACCTCAACTTTAGTAAGGCTTCTGACAGCGTCTCTGCGTCCCATAACATCCCCCCTAGATGCTTATTTCACTTTCTTTGATAGTTAACTAAACTTTGAAATTCACATTTACAATTAAATACCATATCAATGTGCTATAAAGCAACTACATATATTTACTGTTTTGATGAAAGACCACAGTGCTTCTTCAGACTCAGCCTTTATGTGACTTAACAGGATTATTAACAAATATGGGTCTTATTTATGTAAAAACACTGTGTTTCTCCTCAAAATATGAAGCAGCACCACTCCACCATGTCACTATCAACCTATCAGTGTTATCAAGAGCACTCACAAAGTACCTAGATTAAGTATAGTATCTGTAATATTTTAAATACAGGCAAAGGAGGCATTTGTATTAAAGGATTAAAGTTATTCCTTCTTAAACACTCCTCAGAAATTCTCTACTACAGCAAAACTCTGCACATGCACAGTTAAGATCTGTAGTTACAAGTCATTGTGCATTTACTGCTTTTGGGGTACCAAAAGCTTTTGCCCTACCAGCACATCAAGTATCCAGAAAACAGTGAACTCTCACTCACACAAGGACACAATTTAAAAATATTACATTGCTTTCAGAGTGCCACACTATGAAATCAAATTGTTGTCTTACATGGCTTCAGTTGTTAAGCCTGCCTATTTTATTTTCCATGCTAACAGCAACTTGGAAACTACTGATCTTACTCTCCAATTTAAATGTTTGGGTGTGGTGTTTTAACTTCTGAAAGCAAGTTCATCATTTAAGTCAGCTGAGAAAGCCTTAAGAAGTGATCAAACAACCATCGGTGACTCAAAGCTTATCATCACCAACCTTTCAGTTTTGGCAGACAAGCAGAATATGTATTAAACTATAGCCTCAAGAATAAAACAGCATAAAGTCAACTGCATATATTTCACTCGCATCAGCCATTTGTCATCTCAAACACCAACTATGATTAGGATCATTTCCACAATCTTTCTTTTTAAACTAAACCATATACACACGTGCATGCATACACACACACACATAAACCTTTAAAATGTAAAATTGTAATTACATCATTTCATTCAAAGACTTCACCATAAGCTGTTGCAAACAGTAGCATTTTCTCCATGACCACCATAGGAAAAAGAACATATGTCTCAAACACATACTACTCAGAAATATTCTGTTCCTTCAGGGCACTCAAGTCATTCACATTATCCAAAATAAACTTATCTAGCTTGATGCTATATTTGTGTTCTACATCTTGACTGATTGAGTACTTGTCAGAAAGCTGTAATTCAGCCGTCCTTATTTAAAAAAAAAAAAAAAAAAAGCGCAAAGCCAAAACCTGAAGCTGGTCCCCATGAGGAATCACCAGATGATGCTAAAAAGAACCCATTTTTCTGTGCTTTTGTACTGAATTCAGACTATCACCACTATCAACATTGATCCCACATTCACTAAGGTGCCTTACCACAAAAACATATTCCATAATTTAGAAAACCAAAGGATTCAGAGTTAAAGGTACCTGCCCCAAACCATCACCATCACAATAATGTTCAGGGTAACAATCAGGTTTCATAATATTCCTGCCTATGAGGTCCCCTAAGTCCCACTGACTTACTCATTTTTACTTCAAGTCATGCCACAGAATGCTGTGCTTAATGACAAGCATAATTTAGTTATATTCCTGAGGAAGAGGCTAGAGAGGATGCACCACAAAAACAGACCAAGTGCACAATTCAGTCTTGTATCCTAACCTCCGCCAAAATGTTTTCTTTTAAAAAAGAATAAAAAGCCACTTTCCTTGTTTATTAAAAAGCAAGCAGGTCTGTGGCCTTTTTATCATCCTTGGTTTCTCTGCCCCTACGTTTCTTCCTATGTCTGTGCTCATTTAACCCGTGCTCTTCAAAGCAAGTGTAATTCATTTAGGAAGCTGGTGTTTCAATACTACATGGTGATGAGAAGCTGAGTAAATACTTTCCACTGGGTTTTACTATGAAAGAAAAAATTTCCAGATTTCCTAGTCTGGAAATCATTTTTGTGAGTGACTCCTCAGAGAATCTGTTCAGAATTGAAGGAACTAGAGCAAAGGTTACAAAACACACTGACAAAACAAGCAACAGTAATCAGCAATAATCCATGGGCATTTTAAAAGAATTTAAGGTTAAATAGCTGAATAAGGAACAACAGTGGATTAACTCTCATTCAGCAGTTCCTTTTGCTCAGGAACTTTGAAGTTCAGCACTACAAATGGCAAATGTGAAACAACTCTTAAAAATCAAAATCTGCAACAAATAAAACTGTTACTGTAAGCAGAAACTACAATTAAAAATATGGTTAGTGAACACTTACAAAATATATAATTACACAAGAAGAATTGGCATGGCTTTTGCAAGAGGAAACCCTGATTTTCAAAACTATTTCAGATTTCTGAATGATTCAACAAACATGCAAGTGAAGGTGCTATAGCTGTCAAAAAATCATCTTGGGTTTTCCAAAAGACGTTTTAAAAAAATTCTTACCAAAAGATTACTAAGAAAGTAAGCAGCCTTGGCATTAGTAAGGGTCCTTATGAGAATAAGAAGAAACACACTAGCCAAGGCTTGCTCACTTGAATACTACATGTGAAAGAGGAAGGTGGAAGCCATAATCAAATGTCCTGGTTTCAGCTTTTACAGTAACTTTTCTTCCTAGTAGCTGGCACAGGGCTGTGCTTCGGCTTTAGTCTGAGAGCAGTGCTGAAAACACATTGATGTTTTAGCTGTTGCTGAGCAGCGCTTACCCTGATAGAGGACTTTTCAGTCTCTTATGCTCTGCCAGGGACAAGGAGAAGCTGGGAGGGAGCAGGGACAGGACTCCTGACCCAAATTAGCCAAAGGGGTATTCTATACCCCAGGAGATCATGCACAGTATATAAACAGAGGGGAATAACCCAAAAGGGACTGATCAGTGCTCAGGTCCAGCTTGGTATCAGTCAACGGGTGGTGAGCAATTGTACTGCACATCACTGCGGTTTTCTGAGATTTCATTCCTTGTTTCGTTGCCTCCTATTATTATCATTACTGTTGGTATTTTTACTATTATCGCTATATTGCACTTTAATTAACTGTTCCTATCTCAACCTGTGGGTTTTATTCTTCAGATTCTCCTCCCCATTTCACTGGCAGCAGGGGAAAGAGGGAAGTGAGCAAGCAGCTGTGTGGTGCTGAGTTACTGGCTGGGCTTAAACCACGACACCAAATTAAAATGAAAGATAGTGCTTTCTACCCAGGGTTTGTAGGCCTGAGGTGCCATCTTGCTAGCCATTTGTTCAAAATACAAAAACTTTACATAGCTTCAAGGGGGACTGGCCAAATTGCCAGAAGGAAAAAAAAAAATAATCTACTGCTGTATAGTAAATAAACAGAAAACCACATCTGGCTCAAGAAGTCCCCTGAGCTAAAACTCACTGGAGAAAAAGAGAGCAGCAACATGCATCGGCGTGGTTTTCATGTCTGAGCATCAACTATTGCCCATGACTATTTGTTTTTAACAGGTAACATTCACAGATGACTTCCACAACACATGTGGGTTTTGATAACCTCACCAAAAATAAGCTCCTGAACTCTGACCCTTTATGGAGACTACAGCTACACTGTTAGCAAAATTACATGCTTTCTACTTAACAATCAACAGAAATGGATAAAATCAATATAGATACTGGAAAATTATCTTTGGCGGTTTTGTACAAACTTTTCAGTTCAGGAACAACTGACTTACTACCAACTAATTTCATTAACAGGAGTGATACACAGACATTTAGATACACAGACATATCATACAATCACAGAATGGTTTGGGTTGGAAGGAGCCTTAAAGATCACCTAGTTCCGGCTTCCCTATCATGGATAAGGACACCTTCCACTAGACCAGGTTGCTCAAAGTCCAGACTGGCCTTGAACACTACCAGGGATGTGGCATACAATGAGGTTATATCATTCAGGATAGAGCATATAATCAGGTTACAAGACATTCCTGTATGACCAAAAGGCACTGTCACTGCACCCTCCTCTCCCCACCTCACTCTCACACTCGAGAGGTCACATTTTCCACCTCGTGCAGAATTGACAGAGGCAGGCTGTGCTTGGACAAGGGAGGCCTGGGGTCATATTCACACTTCTCGTGACAAGCACAGACTTTGAAAAACAAAACCACAAAACCCAAAACAAGATAAAAATCACACACTTCACAGGAGCTCTCGGCCAGCCTCTGTAATCCCCCCCCACAAAGCCCTCCCCACTCTCCAGCTGGCCAACACCTTCGCCGCCGAGCCCGGCCGAAGCGGTTTCCCTGCCCAGCAGCAGAGACGGCAGCTTCTGAGGTGAAACGGATGACGAGGGCCTGATACTCTGACCCACAGCCACCTCCGCCGCCCAAGTACGGACGCATACCCCGATGTATGTGTGTATCTCGACATATGTACGACACAGACTGGCACATCCTGCCTCACACACATGCAGGAGAGACACCAGCTAAAACTCGAGCCTCTACCACAGCCTACGAGGGCCACTTCTCCCCAGCCAACCCGCCCGCCTCTGCCTGGCGCGTTGCTAAGTAACAAGCCCCCCGTTCGCCCCCCGCCCCGCCACCGTCACGACGCACCGCCCCGAGCCCTCAGCGCAGCCTCCCGCACACCGGGGCGGAGCGAGAGCTGTGGCGCCCGGGAGTGCCGCTGCCCTTCTCCCCGAGTCACCTGCAGCGCTCGCACTCCGGCCGCCGCTCGCAGCGCTCCACCGGCAGCTCCCACAGACCCGCGCAGCTCTCTCCGTCCTCGCCCAGGACCGGGGCTGTGGCCGGGACCGCCGCGCTACCCCCCTCCATGCTGGGGGCAGGAATGGCCCGTCTCCAGCAGGGGGCGCCGGCAGGCTGCAAAGCCCTCCGCCCCGCCCACGATGAGGCAGCCGCGCCCCTTCGCGCGGGTTCGCCCAATCGGGTCGCGGGGAGCCGGACGAACGGCTCCAATCGGGAGCGGCGTGGCCCGTAGCGGGTGCCGTTGGCGCGCATGAGGGGGGGGGGGTTCGTTCCACCGGGCTTCTCCCGTCGTCTTGGCCGGGGAGCCGTCCGCGGACTGGGCCCGGGTCCGGGTCCGGGTCCCCTCCTTTACCCGGAGGGGTGCCGGCGGCTGTAGGCTGCGGGAGCTTCGCTAGCACCTCGCCCGCCTGGGAGCTGGGCCCGGCCCCGCAGAAGCGGGATACAGGCTGCGGGCCTAGCCGGAGCCTAGCGCACATCTGTGGGTATCATCAGCCTTTTGGTCAACCACGGGGTGCGAGAAAACCCAGCAGAGGGCTGGGGACGCCGGGTGGCTGCGTGGCGTTTGTGTGCGTGCGGGAGAGAAAGGGTCTCCGAAAAAAAACCGCACCGCAGGTCGTTGCGTGCATGCCTGACCGTTTTAATTGCTGTTTTATTTGGCTTTGAGTAGGTGTTTGGAACTTCCGTGTCCAGATGTATCATACCTAAACGCTGGAATCCACACAACTACAGGAGAGAGGCTGCAGCACAAGCCATGCTGTCAGGAGGGCTTGAAGTAACATCGGTTTTTGACACGTTTCTTTCCAACCTCAGTAGCGTCTGCTCTTAACAGAAATGAAGTGTAGATACCAGGATTTAGGTGCATTGGGACATATACAGTAATAAACAATATACTGGAGTCTGTTACACAGCAAAATGAAATTCAGCGCCAGGCTTCAGTTTACCTTAGAAATGTACCGAAACACAGTAACTGGGGAATCTGCACAAGAGATCCTTTCCTGGAATTAGCAGCTGCAGATGAGTCGACCAGTTGTGTTCTCTCCTGTTTTCTGTTCTGCGTCCGAAATAAAATGTATTGTGTTTGCATACTTAAAATCTTCCGAGCCATTTGATGTTTAGGCCTAACAGCACTAGCAACATGCGCAGTATTAAGATTGTTTTGCTTTTAGGTTCTGGCTTTCTTTTACTGTAGTTTAGTATTTGTAGCTTGAGCTACAAATGAATTTGTTCTCTTGTATAGCCACTAGAATGCATTTTAGTCACAAGATTTGAAATATTAGACCAATGATTCCAAATCCGGTTGTAAAATCACATAATGTAAATGCAAAAAAAAAAAAAAAAAAAAAAAAATGGACAAAAGGAAAATACTGGTATGCAAATTTTAAATTACCAAGTTATTTATGGCTAGTATTATATGTCACCTAACTTAATATGGGGGGTGCAGTGAGTAGGAAGACACTTATATTAAGCCAAAAATCCTTTCATGAGATAAATTGGTATAAATTACAAAAAGCTCATTTGGGCTGGTTATTAGAAGTAACACAGTTGTAGGAGACAGGAGGAGTATTGATGACTTAATCTAGGGTCACCTTTCTGCTTCCAACTTGTACTGAAAGGAGTCCCCAGGCAGTGCTACTGACAGGAGCACAGGTGTACTTTCACAGATTCCCATGAAAGTCTTCAAGGAGTGAGTTTCTTATCTGGCCTGGTAAGAATAATCAGTTTCAGTCTTAAGCTTAAAAGTAAACTATTGCAAACCATTGTGACCTGGCTGCACAGAAGAAGACTGGTCTGCAGATAGATGCCTAAAATAAATGTAGTATTGTCATGAAGTAATTTGGTTGTTAGGGAATAGGCAAATGAAGCAGGGAATAGCTATAGGCTACCCAGAGAGAGCATGCTATAGCTCTTCTCTAAACATGTCTGAAGAGTAAAGTGAGCAGTTAAACTGAAGGAAAACATTAGCATAAGATCAGGTTAGGATAAACTGTCCATGACTAAAATGCAGGCTTGCCAATAAGGGTTCCTATTATCAGAACATTACTAACAACAAAAGCAAAAAGGGATTAAAAGACAGCTCAATCCTAGGGTTTCTTGGAACAGAGCTAGTATTTGCTGTATGCATGTTGATCCAGAGCTTAAGAGACCAGCAACTTTTTTCACTACAGGCCAGTAAAGTACAAATCTAATGCTAAGTATTCTTTAAAAAAATTGGGAAGCCTGATATCTAGGCCAAGAAGTCTTAAACAACAGAACAAGCTTAAGAGAAATGCCTGAATATTGAAGATTGAGGCAAAAAAATGAAATAGTTTTATGGGAGACCTTGGTAATCTTTTGCAGGCTAATAGGTAGATACCTGAGGTACTCGCAGCACCTCTTTGGACCAGTGTTTTTAATTTGTAAATTCACAGACCCAAATGATGGTGTGACTGGGAGCTTCTTTTTTTGCATTTAATATCTTTTGACGTACTGCACTTCCCTTTTTTGGGATTATGAATGATCACATATTTAGTAACTAGCTGTAGGCACACTATAGTATAGAAAGTCCATTAAATTCTACGGAAAGTACTATTCCTCTGCAAGTCAAGTCTTTTCATCATCTTCATATAAACTATTTCTGCTTTATTCCAGGGTGAGCCTGTGTTAAGTAAGAACAAGTTTAATTTCTTGCTGTTAAAAGTGGTGTATCCAGAAAGTCATGTTGCTGAACCCTGAGAAGTTCAAATTTAATATATATTTGTTTTAAGATAGAAGGAAGCTTTCAGAATGGCGGTTCTCAAACAAGCAATATTCAAATGGCAGCTGTAGTTCCCCAGCAGCTTTAGCCAGTTTAATTCAAAGTGCTATGTTCCTAGACCCTGGCTTGACTCATGATTTAAAATACCAACTAAGTAATTAAAAATCCTGCTGGATTTGTGATGTTTTTGTTTGTTTGTTTGTTTTTACAAAAGTGATATACAGAGTGTGCTTTCATGGCAGCTCACAAATGTTGAATTCAGGCCAGTTGTGATTCTTTCGTGTCCACCCCCATACTTGGCCATGCACTCAGGGGGTTGATCCAAAAAACAGCAGTTAAGCTGGATGAACTGCCTGAATGGCCTCACTGCACAGTCACTGGTGTCATCATAAGGTGTAGTCTGTGGAAGTGGAGTCAGAGCTAGAAGCTTGGAAGTCATGAGAAGCTAAGCTGGTGTCTCAGCTCTCTGCAAGGGAGCCTGGATTGCTGACTAGCACTGAAGATTGTGAGCTGAGGGGAAACAAGGTTGGTGGCAGGTGCGCTACGAGATGTTCATATGAAGGCTGCAGTGAAAAAAGAAGAGATGATGGGTTGTTTTTTTTCCTGTATTTCTGCCTCAGTTTTTCAAAACAGAAGACAGACAGCCTGCTATTTGTATGGAAGAATGGTATTAACAAAGCACCTAAGCTGGTGATGTGTGTCAGCAGAAGCCTCTCTGTACATATGGTAGCCAGTATACTAGATAAGGGAGTTCATGAGCAATGTTGGTAAATACCACAATGGGTGGCAATAGAGCTCTGTGCAGGCCAAGTTTGGGGGTGTCTGAACTCAAAACCAGAAGCTGCTGGGGTTTGGGGAAGCTGGCCAAAATAATACAACTCCGGCCTCCCACCAAGACCCTGCTAGAGGTGCTGTATTTTTCCACATGCATGTTGATGCTGTAAGGGAAAAAGTTGTCTTTGACTGTCTCTGTTCTAGAAGATGCCATGCTATAATTGATTTACAACACAAAACCTGAGAGTAAGATACCGTTGCTTGCTTGTTTGCCTGGGCAGCTAAGGGTTATAGATAAGAGGAAAAAAAATGAATAGAACAAAACAAAACCAAACCCAACCAAAAGAAAAGAGGGGGGGGG
>JARCZZ010037138.1:4433-17623 GCA_030323915.1 Brotogeris chrysoptera | reverse complement strand
TTGCTATTTTTTTATTTGTATATTTGTGAATAAATGTACATATGTTTGTATAAATGTAGTTTCTCCTTGTATGTATTTGGACATTGGGACTGTTAGCGAGCATACTCAGACCTGGGTGATGCATCTGTGTATAACTTACTAGCTTGAAATAAGAAAGTTTTCTGCTTTTTGGGATGGTTTTTTTTTGTTGTTTGGTTGTTGTTTTTTTTTGTGGGTTTTGTTTAACTTAATGAAGATCTCGTACTACAGGGAAAATAGAAAAATACGCACTACAAAGGTAAGCTGGTATCAAAAGGAAAGATGTCCAAATAAAGACTACTGGAAATGTCTCCTAATTAGCAGGGATAGAATTAAATACTGAAACGCAGTCTCTGCAGGCATTTTGGTCCTGCTGGTCCTTGGGTTCCTGCATGCTAGGTAGTGCCACTGGTTACCTATTTATAACCCCACTGATAATTTGTGTGGTTATTTGGGTATGTGTGGTAGCTGTGGTGATGGTTGAGCTGAGTTTGTGAGTGAGCATGTTTGCGAGAGAGATTTGCCTTAGCTTGAAAGTACTTGCCAAACCATACTAGCTGTCCTGAATTGCTTTAAAATGGAAGTGAAGCTGAAATAAGCTGAGTGAAGCCAGCAGATATTCCAGCACACATCTGGTTCCAGTCTCCATCATTCCTTAACCACTATCTTTTCAGATTTCAGTCCTATGAGTTGATTCATGGGATCTTAGACTGAGGGGTCTTTGGGTAATGAGTGAAGGATACATATCTTTGAATAGGCTGTTGTCCCTAGATTTAGTTATCCTGTCCGCACATGGTGGGCCTTCAAAAAGAAAGGATGACAAGACAGACTTGGGCGATAACAGACCGTTTTCTGGCCAGAGTCTGAAGAATGCCTGGAGAAATATATTTGAGGCCGCTGTTTTTGGCACTCATCTGTTATGTATACACACTAGGTCTAGTTCCTATGGCATGTTGTTGGGGGGGAGTAAATAAGATATTTAAAGTAATGTTCTGCATGCTGTGGTTGTGCAGTAGGTATGGTGATGTTGGGGGGAGGGGGGGCGGATGGGCTTTCAGTCCCTCTTTGTTGTTGAACTCACCTGGGTTTTTTTCCCCTTTCCAAGAAGCTAAAGCAATGCTGCTGAAAAGCTTTGTTTCCCCTGTTCCAAGGCAATTTTAGTTTTGCTTTACTTTTAAATAGTTCATACTTGATCCTGAGTGCAAAGTGGGAATATATAGCATTGTGTAAGTGGTTTTGAAAGGTTTACATATTTGAAAATTTAGGCATTGTGTATGCTGCAGGTTTCCATAGCTGGACCCTTTTGTTCTCCTGTAAGAAACTGAATTTCTGCAGACAATTTTCAGGTACCACAGGAAGCTCAAACATAAGCAGAAACACCTGCTTCAGGCTGTAACCTGTCAAGACATGTATAGTCTTAGGCTTCAGTTTAGAAAGTCAGTGTTCATCTGTGGGATTTTCTGTTATCAGATGGAAAAAAAAGTCTGGCTTGTGATGGAGTGCACTGTTTACAGACTCCTGCAGTCTAATTATTTTTAATTAGAAATAAAGTCTCTTTCAATTTCTTAAGATCATTACATTGAATGGTCAGAGTGGGGAGTAGCAGACTCTGATGGTGTTAGTCTGATGTCAGAATGACTTCAAAATAAGAACTTCATCACCATAGTCAAAGGAAGATGGCTAGGCATCCATAGAAGACAATACCAAGACTTTTCTCAAAGTATTTTTTTCTAAGATTGCTTTTAAGACAGCAGTTCTATTGTAAAGGTGAATTAAATGTAACAATTATCTGCTTGTAATTGGAATGGTAATACTAGCCAAGGTTGTTCTAGCTTCCTGCATGTTCAGAATTGGTTAACATGTTTCATTCCTGCCTCTACTGTAATTCGAAGGATACGTTTGCCATCAAATTCTTACTTTTTTTGTATTCAGAGTTTAATGGTAATTTTGCTGATGCACTTTCAAAGATAAATATTAATGGTAACTTTATAATGGAACTTTCTTCTAGTCTTTTTCATTAGAGTTCCACTTTGGGCCCAATGACTACTTTTCTAATCCAGTCCTGACAAAAACATACAAGATGAAGTCGGAGCCGGACAAGACGGATCCCTTTTCATTTGAAGGACCTGAAATAGTTGACTGTGAGGGGTAAGGAAAACTTGAAATTCAAAAACTTCTGAAATAATAATATGTTTTTTGAGATGCTATTTTTTCTTACTGTGATAATGATTTATGAAGGTAAAGCTTTTTGATGGTTAACTTAGCCATAGCATACAGAAGTAATATATACATGGAAACACGTTTTAACATGGTGAGCATTTTAAATCTTACACATTTCAAGTTTAATAATTGCTACTGAGGTAACAAGCCTTTTATTTCCAGATAACTAGATAAATTCATTTTAGTAATTACATCTCATAGACCCCAGTCCTCAGTCAGAGAAGTAGTCTTAGACTGTTTTGGACTCTTGCTCATCTCAGCAGTATTTATTCCAGCAGTACTTTTGAATTTGGCAGGATTGGATGATATGTGATCAGGTCTTTCAGCCTGTTTTGAGGCTGGAACGTATTGGCCATGCAGTTGGGTTCTGACAGGTGTGGCTAACGCAGTATATATATGTATTTATTTATTTTTTTTTGGCACAATGTGCTCAGAAACACTGCGGGATGGTGAATTGTCATGTCTGTTCTGGAAGAATTTATTTGGGTAAAATATTGTTCCATCCAACCTAACCCTTTCTCTTCCCCTTTCTCTGGTCTATAACCAATGTTCAGTGCCGCAGCAGAGCTGACCCAACTGAAAAATGGTTTTGAACCTTACTTTTCTTAGCAGCCTTGATGTTTTCTCTGATGTTTTTGGGTGCAGTTTTTGTTTGGTTTTTTTTAACCCCTTCAAGGATGTGTTTCTGGGTTTTGGGGGGGGGGATTATTTTTGTTGTGTTTAGGATTTTGTGGGGGTTTGGGGTGAGGTTGGGAGTGGAGGTTTTTTGGGGTGTGTGGAGTTTTGGTGGGGGGTTTTCTGTTTGTGGTTTTTTGCTTGGTTTGTTTGGTTGGTTTTTTGGGGGCTGTTTGGTGTTTTTTTAGTACCAAAGACTTGTTTTCTTGACAGCATCCTAGCAACCTCAGAAACTTTTGGCTTTTAGTGCTACATACATGTTGGCTTTTGAATTGAATATTCACTCACAGTAAGGCAAGAAGTCAGTTTGCAGGTTTAGTGGCAGTTGTGCTTTAAGTAAAAGGCTTGTCCAATTTGAAGAAAACTAGTTAAATTACAGCAAAATGTTTTCTGTTAAGTCTTACAGAGGAATCCCTTTCTAAAATTACTGGTATGTCAAAACTGCACTTTCCATTCATGTTTCTTGATGAAGGTTATAGGTACTGGAATAAATAGAGCAGGAAAAAAATTCTATTGATGTTTTATACAGGCTAACTTTAAAAACTGTTGACTTTGACTATCTGTAGGACAAGATCTTTTGAGTTTCATGAGGGTTACTGTGACACCATTATTTCCATTAGAAGAGAGCTGTCTGTGTTCACAACTCATTCTTTGCCATGTGCAGTTTTGGGTTAAACTAAAGGTGGATGGAGAGAGACTTTTAATTGAGATAAAGGTGTCAGTTTGCACAGTAGCAGAAAGAAACTGGAAAGTAAGTTCTTTCTAGCTTGCTATAAGTGGCTGCCAAGTCATTCTGAGCACTGCGCTTTGGAGAGCTGAAACATGCCTCTCCCTGGCCACTCTTTGTGTGTTTATTTTTAGGGTAACTGGATGCTGCCTTGGCCTGTAGTGAGGGGACATAACGTATTGTTTTCTGCTGGTCCAACTGTTGGAAGAATAATTCTCAACTGATGAGATTTTTCAGGAATAGCCTATATCATGTCCTTGGTTACAAAACTCCAGTAGTTGGGGCAAAGATGTATTAAAAGTGTGGGGTGGGGGCAGTGATTACTTTGTGAAGGCAAACTATTTAGCTTTTTCATTTAGGGGAAATGTTTCCTATATCCAATATACACATAGTCTCTAGCACTGCATCTTGTCAAGTAGATTGAGTTACCAGTGTGTGTAAAACTGGCTTTATCTAAAGAGTAAGCAGTCTTACAAGTCTTGATACTTGTTGATCTAATGCTCAGTTCTGTATTTTCACTGATGTCCTTTGTTGAAATGCTGTTTTCCACATGTTGCCTCTAGGTGTACTATTGACTGGAAGAAAGGAAAAAATGTTACAGTTAAAACAATCAAGAAAAAGCAGAAACACAAGGGTCGAGGCACAGTTCGGACAATTACTAAACAAGTACCCAATGATTCTTTTTTTAACTTCTTCAGCCCAATAAAGGGTAAGCTTGGAAACTGAGAATTTAAGATCGTTAAAATATGTTGTTTTATTTTGATGTATTCTTATTTATACAGCTTAAGCCTGTAAACGATTTATGCTGCTGCATTGTATGTTTTCTTCTAACCATGGGAAGGTAGCAAACTGCAGCCCATCCAGACAGATAATTTTGTTCTGATGTTATTCTCTAGAATTTGGCCATTAGGTGTGCTGTGTGAACAGGATTCATAGTATAAAAAGTCTTGTGTAGAATCTCCTGAAGAACTTGGCTTGTTTTTACCACAGGATGGCTCCATGCATCAATTTGAAGTTTTTAACACATAAAAGAAATCTCTTACAGTGTTGGTCAAGTTTTAACATATCAGTTTCACTTAAACCTCTGTGTTAAGTGACAGAACTTCCTGGGATTTCTTCTGATTGATTAGTGATTCCTAATGCTCCATACATACGCTCCTAATTTTTTTAGTTACCTAATTTTAGATGGGTACTTGCATACTTAAAATAATTCAGGTGGATTCCAAAAACACTTCTTCATAATACATATCCCATTGTACTCTTTTCCGAAACATGAATGAAAGAAGCAGTTTACTCGGTGGACTTCAGAGATGTACTGAACAAAACGGACACTACTTCTTGGTTCAGTCATGGGCTATTATGAGCTACCTGTCCCTTGTAAATGCTGCTGCAAATTGCTTTGTACATGGGGATAAGAAACAAGTGATAAGTATTTCTGATGTTGGAGTTTGCTTAGTACAGAAAAACCTTCTAACTTAAACAACTTTATTATTGTATTTATTTTTGTTACAAGTAGTTGCTGCTTTCAGAAGGGGTTGGAGATTTGCTTGCCTCGTGATGGTGTTGTATTGGGTTTGTTTTTTTTAAAATACTTCACATACTTTGGAGGTAGCTATATAAGAAAGCAATTAGCTGTATAAAGACTGTGAATTTCTGCCAGTAGTTGATACTTGTATTTTCAACTTGAGAACAGACTGAGCCAGATTATAACTTTCACAGTAGGATCAGAGTAGATTCTAACACGGCACCTGAGTAGAGGAGGAAAATTTGAGTTTGGTTGTGAGTTATTGGGGTTTTGTTTGTTTGTAAACAAACAAAAAACAACCCTACCCTCCTCCATCTTGGTTACGGTACCAGGCATGTTCTCAAACAAGTGCATTTACTGAGAGTTTAAAATAAATTGGAATTGCCTTAAAGGTTAAATAGATAGCTTCTGAAGACTTTATAACTCCAGTATTTTTCTAGTATGAGAGTCTTTATACTGTGTTTTGTCATCTTTAATATTGAGGTGGGGTAAATTATACAAACAGTTCTAAAATCTACTGTTTTGTTGGGTTTTTTTTACAGTATCTGCTGATGGAGAGGCACTGGTAAGCTTATATTTATGAAATTGCATAATTGCTCTTTGCTGTACCTTTTTTGCTGAATATCTCTATGGTGACACTGTTTGGGTTCTTCTGTTAAACTTGTGTTTTTATTGTCATTTTTGCTTTTGCAAAAGCTGAGCTTTGCCTTGTTAAAATGAAGGATAATTTTTGACTTCTCTAATGTGTTGCTGTTTTGCTGTTACACATCTTGCTAATCCAATACATCTATAATAACTGCTGCTGGGAAGTGGTTATTTTCTCTAGCCACTCAGTACTACTGTATGGCTGGAATCTGGCTTTTAAAAAAAATATCAATCTGAAGCATTCTGGATGATTCTGCAATGTCACATGTTGGAACGAGCCAAGTTTATAGGAGCCTCTTCAGCAGATTGTGTTTCGGCAGGCCAGTAGCTTGCATATAGAAAGTCGGAAAGTGGATTTAGACTTGCTGTATTTCTCTTACTGTCTTGAAGCTAAGATTACTGAAAGTACATGTGACCTGAAGGTTGATGTTGATAACAGTGTGATGTTTCTCAGATCTGTAACTTTGAAATACTTGTGATATGCTATAGAGGAGCAAACAAGTTTTTAGTAGAAAAACTGTCTTGCTTTACAGGATGAAGATTCAGAGTTTACTTTGGCAGCAGATTTTGAAATTGGGCACTTTTTCCGTGAAAGGATAGTCCCTCGTGCTGTGCTTTATTTCACTGGGGAAGCTATAGAGGATGATGATAACGTATGTATGCTGTCAGCATTTTGTTTATTAGTCACCATGTAGATAGAAACACTATCCTTCTTTTCTGACTAGTGTGTAGTATTAATTACATGAGAATAGCAAAGAACCTGAAGAGATTGCTGTTACTAAGGAACAGGAAAGAGTCATTCAGCTCGCTGTGAGTTATTAATCTTTGCTTCTGGAAGTGGCTTAGTTTCAGTTTCTGTGTTTGAATATGCTGTTACTGCAGAAGATTTTATGCAGATAGCAGCAGAGCTAATAAAACCTTCGATTTGTCTTTCAGTTTGAAGAAGATGAAGAAGGTGAAGAGGAGGTGAGATGCATACTGTATCTTTTATAGATAACTAATTGTCTACTGTGTTTTCATTCCATAGATAGTCTTATATGGAACAGAAAATAGTTGTTCATAAATGCTTTTGTGTATAATACTTCTTTGCAAGAGAGTTCACGACTTGCAAAATCTGTTTTGTACTTCCCACAAGAACATTTATCCAGATTTTTCTAGTATTTTTAAATACCTGTTACTTAGGCAGTAGTGGAATTTGGCTGTCAGCTTTTAGTTGTCATAAACTTGAAGACTGGGCCTTGCTAAATGTAAAGTAAAAAGGGAAGAGCATGCAACTGCTCAGGGTAAAGGCTTAATATAGGCTGGAATTTCTCATATACCTGAAGCTTTGGTCTATTTGCAGTAGTGTTGTCTGAATACAAACACTATACCGTGAAAAGGCTTTGCACAAAGCCACTAAATGATACCATGTTTAAATGAACTAATACCCTTTGCAGATAATTATTTTTTTGTTTTACTGCTTCTGCTGTAGTGTTCTTGCTCATTGGTTAAAGACACAACTGTCTGGGAAGTTCGCCATAGTAGAGTACATCGTAAGTTATCGAGCTGGGGGTCTAATGTAAACTGGCAGCCTTCAGCATGCAGTCTCTTTTTATCTCTTTGCAAGTTGTGATACAGACTGCTGGGCTTGGGCTCTGAGTGACTGAACACTTTCTTACTGAGTCTTGATAGAAGTGTATTCTTAATCTGTCTCCTGTGTTTAAGTGTGTGTACAATGGAGTGCAAAAATCCTGTGCAAGAGTACGTAGCTTGACTGTAGTAATCCAAATAAACAGGCTGTTTAGAAGGAGGTAAAAAAACAAAGAACAAAATTAGACATATATACTTACTACCAGAACTGTAAAATTCCAAAAAAAGTCAGGTAGAAGTTTAAAAAATTGCTTGGAAACTGCAGCAGCTTAACTTCTTTTAAGTATTTTGCTTTAAGATTTTAAAGATGCAAAATTCTTTTAAGTCAACCCAAGTAGTTTTAGTGTCAACGTCCAAAACACTCTGGAATATAGTGGTAATATCACTTACTATTTTTTTTCTCCATTACAAAAAGTTGCACTTTTAACCTGTTTTAATTTCTGTTAGTTTATCTCTATTTTGTCATAGGAGTTGGAGGGGGAAGAGGAGGGAGAAGAGGAGGAAGATGCAGAGAGTGATCCTAAGGTAAAATTTTTCTGTGTGCTTAACTCGTAATGCAGACTGTAATTGTGAGCAGTGTAACTAAGGTTACAATAGTTTGTGAAAAGACTAATAAATTAAACCCAAAACCACCCTATCTTCTGACTGCAATGTTTTAATCTTCTTCAGCACTCAAAACTGCTCTTAAATGAGAAGTTAAGTGTTTCCCTGAACTGAGAATATGAGGGTTTCATCTTCCAACATACACCAAGAAAAACATAATTTCCGAACTATGTGCCTTTACCTCCTAATGGTATCTCTGTATAATACATATTTTTTTATTTAGAAAGGTCATATTCAAATATTTTGTAGCTGGACTTCAACTTAGAATTAGACCTGATAAATCTCAACTGGCTTGTTTATTTTTCTTAAATTGTTCTTTTTGGTTGTCATGATAGCTGCAACTTAGACTCCACATGTCTGTGATCACCAGAAACCAAAAAAAGTTAGTCCCCAACTTTGAATTTTAAATCTTGAGGCATGGTTTAGAATTCAGACTTTAGGGTTAGTGTTCCTTCTGGTAAGTGTTTTTCAATCCTTCAGTCATGGTAAAGCTAATGCTCTACATTCAGTGAAGCTGGGACAGTGATGACACACTTGCATTCATTTTGTTCTTAAAACACCAGCCTTTAATTTTTTATAAAAGGCAAAGGTTCAGAAGTGAAAGGCATGCAGAACTACTTGATCTTTGGATGAAAGTCTTAACAGCAGCTTACCATGTCACTCTTCCGACATGATTTTATATACCTCATCATGTCACTAGTCACTGCTTTTGTCAACATCTGAAGAATTGAGCTTGGTTTTCTGTATACTAAAGACAGCCTTTCTTGTGGAAACATGGTTAAATGGGATTAGAGTAGCAGAAATGAGTAGTCTCACTCTGCTCTGCAGGATCAAAATGCAGTGTTGGGACAGCTGAGAAACAGAATATTAGTTCTAAGTTAGAGTATGTTTGTGCTAAGTATCAAATGTCCTTTTAAGGGATTTGGTATTCTGTAGAAAAAAAAAACTTAAGGTATCTTGGAAGGTTATGGTTGTTGCTTCCTGTATTATTTTGTACATTTCACTTTTCATTTATGCTGACAGTTCCTTTCAATTTTTTCCCATTTAGGTGTAATTTAAGTCTGTTTATCATTCATACATTTATAGGTAAGGTGGAATTCCATTCATACCTAACTTCCAAGAGTCCCATTTTTAGCCTTGCAATGTGGTTTGCTTTTTAGGGTCTTCTGGTTTGGGTTTGGTTTTATTTGTTTGTTTTTATCTTGTATGGGGAAAAGAAATGGGGGTATAGCGACTTCAGACTTCAGGTTTTATTAGTAAAAACTAAAAATAAATATGTATAGAGATGAATGCCTTTAAGTTGTACAATTAATTTAGGTTTTTCAGAATGACCTCTGCCTTCCTGGCAAAACTTCTACTTTGCCTTTGTAGGAGTCAAACTGTTTTATATACACACAATAAAAGATACTGGAACTTGTCAGACTTTATTTTTTCCTTGTTTCTGATTTGATGTTACATCTTTTTACTGTTTCTGGTATAGTTGCAAGTTATTTTATAAACATGTCTTTTGCTCTTCTTGAACTCTTGTAAGTCATCAATTTGTTTAGTGTGTCTTTTCTAACGTAATTCTTATTTATGTGGCCTGACAAAGCCAGTCAGTCACTCTTACAGGCCTTTTCCTGAGCACTCGTGATTCTGAACAGGTATTGCTCTTCTGCTCATCTGCCTCTTTATTTAAAAGAAGAAAATAAACGTTCTTTTTATTGTATACTGTCATCTTTCACCTTTCATTCCATGTCTCATAGAGAGCAATGCCCGCAAGAGGCTCCATATTCCCACCCAAACCCCTGTTTTTTATGCGTATTTCTATCCTTTTTTCTTTTTTTTTTTCCCCACTTTGGTTACTTAAGAGAAGCTATAATCTTTCTAACTCATTCCCTCTATGCATAGATAATGTCCTTCTCTGTCTTTGTTAAACTCAAGTTTAAGAGGTGGGTTTGTGTTTTGTAGTGGGGTTTTTTTTGTTGTTATATTTCTGATCTGATGCACTTTGAGAAGACAGACACCCTGCCTCAACATACTTACAGTCTTTGTTCGCCTGCAGTAGCAGAACATCCATTTGTTACAACAGCTTAGATGTCATCCTGCTTCAGACTGTTACACAGCTGTCTTCCCTTCTTACAATTAAACTGAAGCCAGTGGCTGACAGTTTTGTTTGGGGTTTTGGTTGTTTTTTTTTTGTTTGTTTGCTTTTTTTAAGTCAACTTGGAATTCTGGTTTTTGTCTTCTAAGGCTCGTAACTGCTAATCCTGTTTTCCTTTTCTTCTCTTCATCCCATTTTCTGGTCCTTTTTCTCCCTGTCCCTTGCTCCTCTTTGCCTTTCACTCTTTCCCCTCTCTCCTCCCATCCTCCCACTCTCCCACCTCCATCCTTTTTATATCTAGAATAGATTTCATGTACACAAAAAGTAATTGGTCTGTTTTCCTTTCAAATCCAGTTTCTCCTCATCAGCCATTTTTGTATTACCACCTCTTTTATTGTTGCACTACATTTCCTACGTACATGTTGACACTTTTCTGCTTTTTCTTCCTTCCTTTCTTCCTTCCTTTCACTCCTGTCAGTTTTTCAGTGCATTTGAGTTATTTCAGTACCAGATCTTACGTTTTATATAAGTTGTGGCTTTGGAAGGCTGAGCAGTAAGATTAAGTAGCTTCAGAAGATGCTACAAAATTAGATAAATGTTCTTCGTTTAGTGTATTTTTCTATGTGTTTGCGCACCCTGTTCCTTTAGCTACTTCTCTTTCACATTGCTGATGCTCTGCTCGAATTGAGAAGCAGCTGACTTAATGCTGTTTAGAATTATGAAGTAGAAAGCTACTGTAGGGAGAGGCTGCATGTGCTTCAAGATGCTTGGCCTATCTTCTAAGTGACAGTGGTGGAAGGGGCCTGTTTGCTGCAAATTCCTAGTCAGAACTTTTGAAACATTCTTTCCAGTTGTGGAGGAGGCAGTTCAGACTGAGTTTACTACCTGAGTGTATCCTTGCTTTTTCTCATTCAATAACATGGATTAGAAAACTGAAAAAGTAAGGTTTAGCTTTAGGACCCCTAACTTGACCAGCTCATGGCAGGACGTTTAAATTACGAAAGGCTTTCTGTCTTTGCTGAAAAGGATGTCAGCTTTAGTGCCTTCTGCCTTCATTGATCCCACTGTTGGCAGCCAACTCTGTATGGGAGTCAGATGAGATCATGATGGGCTGCCTGTGCCTGCGCAGCTACTTTAGCAGATGGGAAGCTTCCCAAATAAGGAGGTAAAGGCTCAATTGTTCTTTGAATCACCTAGAAATGTATCCTAACCTTGCAGATTAATAGATGTTCAATGTCTCTTTCAGTTGTGACTTTATGTGAAAAAAATCTGGTTTGAAAGGATTAAATTGCCAAGATGAATGACATGGATACTTTGGTCTTATGCCCTCATCCTCTAAGATACCGGATCAGTTGGATGGGTAGACACAGTGGGTGGTGTGCATGAAAGTCATGCAAGCAGTATTACTTCAGACTTGCTATAATTCTCCATTCTAGCCTTACAATCCTCAAAAATTTTAGGTGAAATTCCCTCTTTAAATTGGATGCATGTCCTTTGTTCATGAGCAGGTGATAACAGTGTAGGTGATGTCTGAGCAAGCGGTCTGTGTGTAAGCTAATTAGCTTTAGTTTCTTGAGTTGTTCTCCTGGGTAATCAAATGCCAGAATCAAAACGAAGAATGTTCATGTCTGTTGTAGGAAGAGTGGGTTGGGTTTGTTTTAATTCTTACCAAGTAATGCAGTAAGTAAAAGTAGGTGGGAAAAACTGTATATTGATGCTTGTTAGCAAAAGAAGAAAAGTAGGTGGGAATGTCACTTACTTAGCTTGTATATCTCCACTGGGACAGTGTCTGAAAGTGGATTCGAAGGCTTAGAGTAGTTTAAGCTCCTTGCACAGAATAAGTAAATACTATGAAATAACTTTAAAGATGTAAAAAAAATAAATCCTTCCTCTTTTCCTATGAACTTAAATCATTGCTCATGAATACTGCAGATAATCCCTTTTACAAGACTTTTTACTTGTTTCTGTTGCTGTTAATGAGCTTCAGTGCATGTGTTTGCTTCTAAATTTACTTTAAGATACTATTCCTCCTTATGTTTACCAGTTAAAGTTTTTCTGTTTGGTCTCTATTGCCTGGCCAATGCACTTCACCACCTTTCCAAGATGTCTTGGGAAGTTAATTCAGGGAAATACAATGTGAATGGAGGTCTTGCTAGAAAGGGAAGATGAATAATGCAGGGTGTATCTAAGGTCAGTGCATGGATTGGTAGTGATTGGCTGACCAAATGTCACCAAGAGTCTGGGCACCTTGGGAAAAGGTGCTTAATAGCCTTGCCTGAGGGAGCGTGGATGTAGTATCTCAATCACACTTAGAGCTTGCGGCCTGGTCCCTTATCTTAGAGGAGCCAGTAGAGGCCAAAGATAAGTTTCAACATGCATGTACCTGATGGGCATTAGTAACGGGAAAAATTGTACTTGTCTATCTGTGCTTATATGAGGCTGGTGGGTAGCTGAAGGCAATATGCAGCTCATGTGCTGTCTTGCTCAGCAGGAGGAGCCATGCTGTACTGTGATTTGAAGAACTTTGGAAGAAATTTGATTATGTTGGAATCTGGATCTGAGATACTGCCTTGTTACTTTACGGCTTGCTTTCATACATGTGCTCAAGATAGATATGCCCTCAACTCTAAGCTAAAAATAAACTAGCAGTATTTCTCTTAGAGTTGTCCAAGAACTTACTCATATCCAAGAAACCCTTAAATCGTCTTATTGTTTGAGAGCAAAAACTGAAAGATCCTTAAAAAGGAACTTTGTAATCTCAGTGACTTAGTTTTTACAGGACAACATTTATATACACTAATGTGATGTAAATGCCTATAGAAATAAAGGCAAGTATAAAGAAAAGATAATGAATTTTATCAGAAAATACAACAATGGTTTTAGTTGATCATTAAAATTTATCTGGAATAGTTGCAGTGGTCAACCTAAGTGTGTGATATAAACATAGCAAGTGAATAGGAAGGAAGAAAGGAGATGGGAAGATTTTTAAGTACTTTCTAAATAATGGGTTAGTTGATTATGGCTCTTACCCGGAAAGCATGGGTGAGGGGAAGCGATGCTGTGCC
>JARCZZ010037137.1:25044-45441 GCA_030323915.1 Brotogeris chrysoptera | reverse complement strand
CCCATGGCAGTTACATTCTTTTGATTCTTCTCCCCATCCCTCCAGGAGCATGGGGGAGGAAGGGGGGGTGGGGGGTGGGGGTGTGAGAGAGCAGCTGCTTGACTCTGAGTTACCAGCTGGGCTTAAAACACAACAGTTCTTTGTGGCTCCCACAAGCCAGGACATTGTCCTTTTTGGTTTTACTGTAGCATTTACAAAGGAAGGAAAATCTCAGTCATTACTCTAAATTTTAAATCACCTCAGAATCCATTTCCAAAACAAAATTTTCCACTGGCTGTTCAGTCAGGTGAAGTTATCAAACTCACAGTGCCCTCTATCTACTTATCCTGAATAATACTATCCCTTTTCTATTTGGAAATGTGCATCCTGCCAATTAAAAGGGCATAGCTTCCTTCTGTTAATACCACTGCCCTTAATTAAAAGTTTTGATAATCTTCAAGAGACATCAGACAACAGCCCATCTGTTTAGGCAGAGGTTTATTTAACATTGCATATGTAATATCTGGATAACTACAATCATATGATTACCAAACAGCAATAGCCTTAGTCAAATATCTCCTGTGCCCTTGAATGATTTCAAATGACTGCATTCCTTTTTGGTAGCTTTCTATTTACTTCAGTTCAGGAAAATCCAAAGACTTTAGTATTTCCTTATTCATAATTGACATTCTATATGTTAATGCCTGTTAGCTAGCTTATTATTGATCTTGCTTGCTAATTTAGTTAAATAATATGATTAGGATTAAGCTGTAAGTATTTAATCACTAAACTAAAATTTTATTAAAAGGAAAAGCCTGCTCTTCTACTCTTTATTTCATATACCAACAACAGGAACAAAAGTTATATCAATTTTTTATTTTTCATATTGGTTGTGTTTGTCACAAATTTTCAATACTGTACTTCCAGTGGCTGAGATATGCAGAAATGGTATATCATATGTAATTCATACACTGCCTTCGAATTCAAGCTCATTTCTAGAACAGTGTACTATATTTTTAAAAGGGGGTGGGGAGAAAAAGAGTTGCAGGAAAAAGAGCAGTTATCCATATATTAAGTGTTAGTATTCCAGCTGAAACTCTGTACATCAGACAGTAACAGAGGAAATGGAGGCAGGAGGATAGATGATACCATGGTAATTACTTTATTCCTTTTTTTAGAACTTTTTTTCTACCATCAAAAAACCCAAACTGGACCATAGCAGCATACTTTCCAAGATTTTTTCTGTAAAGTAAGTCTTAACAAGTTAATATTTATGCTAAAGAAAATCATGTACTAGACGACAGAAAGCTGAACTTGAAGCATGTCTATGTATTGGTTATCAGCATAGTTCAGTGTCTTCGGTGCCTTCACTTTTTGCATTTTGGATAATATGAATGTTGATGTAATACATTTATTCTAATTAAAAATTATTTATTTTAAAATGTACTATATACATTTAGAATGTCAACATGTGAATGTTAAAAATGGACAGACTTCTGTGTAAAAAACAACATCAGCTTCACATACGCATAATTCTAGCTCCATGAATTTTGATCCAACTAGACCATCTGAATGTCTGGAATAAAAACCAGGCCATTTTTATTAATACAAACAAATTCCGTCTGTCTTTGGAAAACAATCCGATAAGGACCATTTTGTGTAAACACACACTTCTGCTCCTTCAGATTTTGGCTTAATTAACTTTTCCCCCTGCTCTTCACTGATAATTACCTCTAGTTCCCCTTATGGAAACAAGAGTTCTCTGCAATTTGTAGCTCAAGATTGGAAGGACCATTATGATTGTGTTTGCATTTTAACGATTCTTTAACAACAATTGCAACAATATGTGCAAATGTTTTTAGACAGACAATCCAGATTTACTTATTTTCTATTATCTTCATGTTTATGTTTGTTTTACAACTTGTATTCATTATTACAGTTTTCCCCCCATTTATATCTGATAATCCAGATGACCCCTGATAGGTCCTGAGGAATTTGTGCTGCAAGTGTATTATGACAATGTGAAGTCATATAAAATTCCAGTATGTTAAAGAGCATTTCTTCATTTAATTCACCCCATGGGTCAACAACTAATTATACTAATGAAAGTGAGTAAGACACCACAGTTTCAGAATAAATAGTCTGGACCAGAGAAAACTGGTGCTACCTAGAGATGTGTACATCAAAACACAGCACTCTGTGACCTCCTGACTCAGGACTCCTTTCCTAAAGCATCAACTAGAACGTCTCACCAATGATCAGATATAACGCACTAAATCATATTGAAAGCTAATTACAAATTGCTGTGTTAAGCCCTTGTCGTAGTATTTGTCTGCATAGGATTTTCGGATTTTAGTACCCCTTAAACCATGATCAGAACCACTGCTTACTTTAGTAGGCATAAATTTAAAGTTTTTTTTTTGGTCACTTCTCTTTTTTTTTTTTTTTTTTTTTTTTTTTTCTGGAAAGATGACCTTCTGAAGTGGAAAAGACAAACTGCCACGCAAAAAACTATGTCCTTTGGTGGAGTTAGAGCAAGAAAGTTCTCCAGTTTCCCAGACTCCAGTCAAGGAGCAGAGTCCTCTCACTGTGGTCTGCAGTGCTTTAGGGCTGCATCAGAAACACGGCTGCTATCTCCTGATATCCTGATAACTTGTCAAACACCCATCAGTCAGTAGCTGCCACCAAGGTTGCCTTCATGAGAACAGAAGGGCATCTATAACACTCCAATGAGAGATATAAAAATTAATGACATATTTGAAGATATAAGAAGCTAAATTAAACAAAAATATTAACAACAAAGCTTACGTGCATATTTTCGTTGTAAAATAGTGAAAGTAGTTTCTATACTCTAGTCAATTTCTACAAATATTATCTGTGAGATTGCAGATAGAATAAATACTTCATAAAGCCTGTCAGCATGTAATGACAGTGATTGCTTCAGAATGGCAGAGCCTTAAATGAATGATCCCTCTATACCGTACAGCAGTCTGCAGTGTAGACATAACCTCAGTCTGTTTATACTCTTAGACTATACAGTATTCATCAGTTCTGATGTCCCTCTTGTCAGTGTTGGTTCAAATTCCATTTTCCTTTACATAGCAAAAGACATTTACTGAAATGCCCGTGTTCTTCTGTTATCAAATGCTTTGCACTTCTGTCGCCTAGCTCCTTCTCAGGTCATTCAAATAACAAGAAGCTAAACCCTACCTCCTGTTAAAGAGGTAGTCCCCTTCTGCTCCCTCTAGATTTCTTCCCTCCTGTTAGTGATTACATTCTCTTCCAATTATTTCAGTACCAGTTTAAAAAGACATCACTATTTTATCCCCTATGGAATGAGCTACAATGGAAAGCACAGAAAAGAAACCTACACTGTCAAGACCAGGTGTATCTGTCAAGCTTGTTCTGTGAAACATTTTCAGTCTCAGCAGAGCAAAACCCTAGCCATTTAAGCCTACTTATTTTTCCCTATTTATTTTTAGAATTAGTGAAGATAAGCAATTGGTTCACAAGTCAAGTCTTCTTATAAAATTAGTCTCAAGCTTATTCATAAAACCACCAAGAAAAAAGGTGATATTGCAAGGAAGGGAAAGAAGCAGGAAGACTCTAACACAGGTGTATCTTTAGCATCATTTGTATTTGAAAGGTTTCTACTTTAGTGTAGGCACAAAAAATGTTTAAGCAAGTCAGTATTTCCTCCATTAAGGATTATCAAAGGAGAAAATTCATGTCTGGTCCTAGTCATAAGACATCACACTCACAATTATTTTATTATGATTCTTTCTACTCTTTAAAATTATATTTATATATATATATATATACATATTACTCTCCTCTGAGTTTACCTTCTAATTCGATGCCACCTTTCTCCAGGATGATTGGTGTTTACTGCAATTGCTATCTTCCTTTTGTTTGACTACAATGCAAAATTTAATGTCTGAACAGTTACAGGCATTTCTTCAAAAGGTTTTAATTTGATTTGATTTGATTTTTTTTCTCTCTTCAGATCTATTTACAGAGTGAAAAGTAGTACACTTCACTCCAGGAAGATCTAAGACCATCCAACATGTCCATCACTACTTTCTTGAGATTTTTTTTATTGCCCTCCACATTGAGGTAACCAATTCAATGTTAACACAGTCTAATATAAAACCTCAGTTGAAATTTCATGCTCTCTTGGTACAACTCTGTTAATCATGTAGGTCAACTGTATGGTGTCTCTTTCTATTATAGCTGTCTTAAAAATTCCCCAAGACATTTTATTCTCAGTTCCTGTGCTCTAAACCAAGCAGGCATGTTTTCTGACATAAATCCTTTCTCTCATGCGGAATCTTCTCCAGTATATAAATTCTGAGAGTGTAATTGACTTTGTGTGTGTATGTATGCATTCTGACAGAATTTATAAATTACAAGAAGATTAGGCACAAAGGAGGAAATTCATATGTGCATATACCTTTATATATGACTATGAAGACATATATATATACAATCAAATCGATGCTCGTGGTATTTGGGATCTCTGAAGACCGTTTCTCACATACAACCAACATATTTGAGTTAATGTAACTCCATGCCAACCTGATGTAGATAATTTAGAATCTGAGATGCTACTTTATCCTATATTTGATTTTTGCTTAGTTTGCAATATTTATGGGGTTCTTTTTCCTTATACAGGTAAAACTTTCCATTAGGAATGGGACCATCAATTTGGTTACAGAATAAGAGTCAAACGTTAAGACCTTCTAGTAACAATACCATTTTCTGGAGGTAAACTGCCAAATTAAAGCTTTCATTTATAAGATTCATTATATTTCACTCCTGTGTATATGAGGATATGAACTCTCATCCCAGGGTTTAGAATAGAAAAGCAAAGAAAAAAACAATCACAACCACTCTAATCAATGCTATTCTTGAATGGGTTCTAGAAAAAAATTTATTCCCTTGCTTCCTGATAGTATGTAGCTACAGATAGCAACATTTTATTGATTGCAATCTCACTGACAGCCTTTCAGGAGGGTTTCTTATTTAAGCACCTCAGTACATATTTGGCCTCCCAGACTGCCTGAACTTGTTCCAGTAGATGGACCTCCCTGGCTATCTATGCTTATTCTGTGCTTTTTTTTTTTTGTTGTTACTTTTTGAGCTCATGTTTAGTCCGCTCACTGTCATCATTAGTTTAAACCTACAAATTGTCATGGCAATATGGGCAGTAACCCATGTAGATATAACCGTATTTAAGAATTTAAGACTTCCATGAAAACTCCTTTTAATCTTTACTAATCCCTGCTGACAAAACGCTTTCAACTTCTTAGCTGGAGCACTGTTAACTGAACGCACAGTTTCAGTATGATGCACAAGATAGCTTAACTGCTCATGCATTTCAAGATGGGCTATGAAGCTTAGGGTAAAAGATGGGTTATGGTTTTAAACAGATGTTTTAAGTCACTATTTTCCAACTTTATGAGTAGATAATCAACAAAGTGCAAAATAGTTTATTCCATCCCCAAGAAATCAATGAAGATCTTACCAGTCACTTGGGACTATAGAAGTTTCTAGCATTTTTATCACAAATGGGAAAAAAAAGTCAAACTGTTAAGCTGTGGCCTAGGAAGGGACCACAAAGTGTGTGACACAACCAGCACCATCCAGCAGCTTTTCCCATACACCACGAATCCTTGTATCAGGTGTTGCAATGAGGAAACTGTCAACCAGTTCAGAGCTGTGCCCATGGAACAGAAAATAAGCTGAATATAAACAGAGTGGAAGGATGGTCAGAAGCTGCTTGTGAGATTGCACTGGTGGGTCTGAGAAGCAGTCTTAACTTCTTACCTTCTTGTTTTAACATTCAT
Source organism: Brotogeris chrysoptera (assembly GCA_030323915.1). NCBI lineage: Eukaryota > Metazoa > Chordata > Aves > Psittaciformes > Psittacidae > Brotogeris > Brotogeris chrysoptera. The sequence continues at coordinate 39,613 of JARCZZ010037137.1, read as the reverse complement.
TTCATATAGAGAAAATGAATTTCATGTGAAGTATCTCAATAAAGAGTTCTTTTCAGGGAGGATTAGCAAATTCCCTATACTTTTCTAACTGCTTCCTGATTTTATTTTACTTTTCCTCAACTGATATTTGGATTTTAGTGCATGCTTACATCTGGATTTAAATCTTCCTGAAGCACTATTGGTAGAAAGTGCCTGTAAACCTAATGCACACCAGCAGCTCAGGGAGTGTTACAAGTTTCACCAGTTGCTTGTGGTTCCCAGGACACCCTATTGCACCGTCTTCTGCTGAAAGACTACTGCTTCCAGTGGAAGACTTTTGTCACATATATTTCTAGTACCACTTTCTATTGCTTAAGTTCTTTCCTCAAATTAGACAATCCTCCTCTGGTTCGCTAAGAACAAATTCTTTCATCTTACTCAATCTCAGGACTAGAAAAGGCTCTTCAGAAGAGTGAGGGAAGGTTAAGCCAGCTGTGTAGAAAGTATTGCTTCACCATGTTACATTTTCTCATATATGTCTGACGAAGACAAAAAAAAAGTTCCTACTGTTTTTAGCAGGAAAAAAAATATTAGTTAGAAAAAATTAAAAAGGTTTAATTATAGAAATGTTCCTAACAAGTACAACAGCAACTTCTTCTCGGAAAGTGGCAGGGTATATGATAAACCACCATTTTTCCTTTGCATACATAATTTTTTTTCCTAATCCTAGAATCTGTTATATCCAAAGCATTCAATTGCTTCATAAAACTACAGAAGACATGCCTATCAACCTTCTCATTCCAGTATCTGGTAATGGACACTGTATGCACAAAAATCCCAGGTATATTGTTGACAGTAAATGTACATGGAAAAAGCTTAGTGGTAATACACAGGGATTTTCCTATTTTTATTTAATGCAAAGTGGTTGAGTTTTAAAATTCTGTACTTCTGTGGTAAAACTGCATAGACAAGAATAAATTCCACTTCAGTTTGCTTTTTTTTTTAATATCAAGATGAATGTTTAGCAACATTTTATTTAAGGCTTCACAACTCTCTAAAACCTCATATTTTCCTTGTCCTTTTAGGACTCCAAATTGTTCTACGTATGTGGGAAGCAAATTATTCTATGTTCGTGTTCTACTTATGTGTTCTACATATGCTGCAGAGCATGCACACCTACACACATTCATGTTAACATGCATCTACAAAATTACATACAGATACACAAGGACACGCACATTTAACCTAAACCAGTGAAAAGTAAGAAGTGAGATTGCTGCTTCTTCTAAGTGAACAAAAAACTAAAACGAAGTAGATTTTTCCAAGTGAAAATGAAATTTTGGTGAAGAAAAATAGACACTAGTTTTCCCTTACCGAATTTCAGATGGCCCTGTATAAAATTGTTTCTGTTTTGCCAGCAGTGGGGAGCTGTAATTTTGAGAGACTTTTTGAGCTGTATTTTGAGAGACAGCAGCAAGAGCTGCTGGCACCAGGCCAATTGCACTGCTGATGAATTAGGATTCAGATACGGAATGAGGTATATTTTGGTCAAGCTCTATTAATGAGTTGTTAGGAGGATAATATAGGTTACTGCAAACATCTTGTTTCCAGAGGTTAGCAGGCAAAGGCTTGTTTACAGTAGCTGGGAAAAAATGGCCTAAACTGTTATCCTTATTTCCTGAGATAGCTTAAATGCATGACTGCACTTACTAAATCAATTTATTTCAGACTTGATTTTTTCAGATCTGTTATAGTAATGTTTGACAATGAGCTATAGTTAGCTGGCAAGAGTTTAAACCTTTTGCAATGAAGTGTAGCTCAACCAGGTCACTGTTAGCTCCTTCACCTCCTGTCCAAAAAGTTGGTTAAGAAGATGTCAGTGCAAGGAACTGTGTGACTAATCTAGACTGTAATCTAGATTTATGTCTGTTAAATTAGGGAACAGTACCCAGAAATCATGTATTAAGATATTTTTTCTGAAAGAGGACAGAACTGTTGAAAAGTGAAATTGTGGAAGGCTTGGAGCTACAACAAGCAAAAGATGAAAAAAGCAAATATTTCAGTGTGAGTGAGGTCTTAGGTATTGCCACATTGACAGTGATGCTGCCATTGAGTAAACAACAATAAATCATGAAATAGCTGACTGCTGAAAATAGAGACAACCTCCTTTGCCACAGAGATTGGCAACCAGTGGCCACTTGTTTGTGAAAAATGATTCCTGGTACAGTAAAACTGTCACTGTCCTAGTTGCACTAAACTGCACGCACCCAGTTGGGTCTATTCTTGGTAGCTAAGCATGACCTTTCGGGGTTCACCAAGAAATTTTAGGCATCAAAAGCATGAGCCAGGGATGCAGGACTGAAGTCTGGATGCCAAAAAACAAATGAGTAAGGGACCTGCATTTGCTCGGGCTTGATGGAGAAACTATCCCACCACATATAGTGCACTAGACTGTCAACTGAGCTGTTTTCTGTACATCTGAGGATAGGGGTGAACCTTGTCATCTTTTGACCTTACCCAAAGCCCCAGTTCACTGGATTTAGAACAAAAGCAGAAAACAGGTGCCACAGGAAACACCCTTTGACAACGCACAGGCAGCCCACTGGGTTTTCAAAATCTAAGAAAAGTTCTGCTTTCCTTGTAAGATGCCATGGGATATGATATGCACCAGTTCTATCTACCGAAAGTAGCTTGTCTAACCTCAAAATATGTAATGAAAATCATTTGAGCAATAAACCAGTCTGTATAGATTTCGGCATCAGTACCTTAGCACAAGAATGATCTTGAATCGTAAGTCTGAATCAGCACTAACACTGAATGTGAAAACAATTTATATGGAAGCTCTGCTATTTAAGCTCAAAGATTTAAGTGATGTTCCTTGTGCAAAATATGTTTATGCAAATATATACTTGCTTGTTACATATATTTGTGCATATACATAGCCACACTGTGGAAAGTATTTTCCCATGGTAGTAACCTCTTGTTATAGTAATTTCTGTAGCTTTCAAAATTGTTTCACATTGAATGCCAGACTCCTAGTGTTTATGTTTTTGTAATTTATTGTCATAGGCCAATTCCTTCAACTTCTTACTTTGTTTTGTTTATAAGTTCTAAGGTAAATTGTTGACTTCAGGTTTTAGTTGGAGGTGGTTTGGGAACCATTGTTAATATAGAAATCATAAGAAAGCCCAGTTATGGTCAATTACTCATTTTTAGCACATACATTTTCTGATTCTTTATCACAGAGGGTTTGTAAAAAGAGAATGAAAGACCTTTAAATAAGTTCCTTGCTGGTACATTGTAAACGACAATTATTTGTTCCCAGAAACTTTTTTTTCTTTTTAATACAGAAGTGAATTCTCTTTTAAATGGAGCATGATTCAGAAACCCCTACTAGAAAGGTATTAAACATTCTTTCATTAACAACAGTAATCTGGAATCCCAGAGTGCGCTCTCACTTTAAAATGTAGATCTAAAGATGTATTTTTTCCCTGCAGTCCATCATTAAGCTGAAGTCGTTTTATAGCTGCAATGCTGTAGCCACAACCTCTTCCTGAGAGGGAGGAGGACAGCATGCTGTTAATGAACAGCTGTCACTCACAAACCTGCCTGCAAAGCAATTGGACAAAAACGTTAATCTGCAATACTCAAAATTTCTTCCTTTGTAATTTTGCATAGATTTGCTTTTTTTGGCTTCCAAAATACAGTAACCCACTGCAAGCAGTTCAATGCTATAATCATGGCATGAGAGTAAACCAGACAATTCTCTTTGAGGCAGAAATGCAATTTTTTTTTTTCATCTCAAATTTCCCTCTATCATACACAGATACTGGTGGATTCTCTCTCATACTTAATACTTTTTGACAGCCACTGATCTCAGAGGGAAGATAACAGTTTTCCTCTCTCCAAAAATGCTAGTTTTCACAGGCAGGCAAAAGTTCATGGAGAAGCTGGCAGGCTCCTTCTGCTTTGCAGTCATATTTTGTAAAGTACAATCATCCAACATACTTGAAAAAGCTTAATTTCCCCCCTCAGAATACAGTCTTAGTTCTGAGTGTCAGAGAGGTTTTTGTCCCTTTTCAAGAGAGGATGATTGTACTTTTCACTAGCAGCACAGTGTAAGGGAGAGCAAGATAAGAGTAAGTCTGAGAGTTGATGTGTTGACATTTTCCTATACATGTTGGCAACAAAGTTATTCTGATTTGAAAGCCAATCTAAATCATTACTAAATTCCTTCCATAAAAAAGCTTGGGTTTCTTAAAAGGAGCACACTCCTATCACACACACAGAATTTAACTCCTGTAAATACCTTATGAAAAACCTTATGCTTTATACCATTTTCTTTCTACCACATGTGCATCTCAATTTCTAGCTTCAGTGAAGGTAGTGAAGAGAGAATAAGAATGGATAGTGGGGGTGGAGGCAGCTTTAGTTTAAAATGCAGACAAATCTGCCTTTTCTGCTTGATGGCCTGTAACATTTCCATGTAGTGTACTTTGCATGGCAGAATAGCTACTAGTAATAGAATTTCTCACAGTGGAGGTTAATTACTTTTCAGCTACAGCAAAATAAATTTCCTGTCAAGCCCAGTGACAGGAATATGCCACTGTCACCATTTTTACCTGCAGTTTTAATTCACTGTTAATATTTGACACTAGCTTGCTTTCAGAGGGCTGATCTCCTGAACAGTGGGATTTCCCAAAGGAATAGGACAGACTGGCAGTAATGTAGTATCAAGATATGTGGAAAAGAGTACATTTCACCTCTTCCCTAGTGCACTGCAAAGAAGATTAACTGACTTGTCTCTCGCATTAAAGAACAAAAGAGAACCTCTCAGCTGGTTAAATAAAAACTACATGGTAAGGTGCACCTTAAAACGTAGGGCAAAATAGTGAGGTGTTATATCTGGTCAAAACTTATGCTAAGAAAACCTATATAACATACCACCACCTTTCACTTTTCAGACATGATCTTTCTCTGTGCTTCAAAAGTCCATTTTTTGGGCCTGATAATTTTATTGTAAAACCTGAACTTAGTGGATGAGACACCTTATCTGGTAGTGAATGATAGAACTCATTTCTTCTAACTGACTTCATATTCTTCAAATTCTTACATTTCTTTGTCTTGAAATAAATCTCTTCTGATGCAGATGCAATAATGCCGTTTATCAAGTATTGGTGTGATGTTCATTGTCCTACTCTGTTCTGTAATACAAAGTCCTATATGAAGTCACATAAGTAATTCTTAGGGACATAACAAAATTATGCCTAGGACTTTCCAGCCTCCACTGATTAGATGAGAAAGGAAATACCTTCACTCATTTAGCTTCCCTAGTCAAAGTCTTTTTTTCCAACATTTTAGTGATATTCATGACCCTGAGGAAGTCAACATGCTCCTAAATTTGCTTAGTTGTGCACCTTGGCCTAACAAAATGGGGTTTTTACACCTGAGGTTTAGTACTGCACCACTCGGGAAACATAAGGAAAATACAGTGCCTCTAGCTTTACCAAAATTAAAACCAGCAGGTGGAACACGAAATATCAGGAGTATTATCAGACAGGCTTTTTTTCCCATAGAAGTAGCCTTAGACATTTCTTGCTGCTTGTGCTGTTCCTCTTCAGGAGGTGGCCTGTGACAATGCAAAACTGTGAAGCAAAACCAGATGAACATGGCAGGCACACGGGAGCAGTGGGAAGCTAAAGGATTCTAGAAGCTGTATGGGCAGATGAATGGTAAGTGGACCACATTAGTGGAAACAAACCAACAGTGTTTTATCCTTCCTACAATCATGCTGGACCATAATGGGTCCCCTATTTGATTGGTAAGGTCCATTAAACCAGTAGAAATGTCAATGGAGCCTGCACAAATAAATGTTTGTGAACAAAATATATTTGCCACACCTAGAACTTCTGAGATTTTCAAAAGCAAATAGCAAACTGAAGTGTTCATGAATGATGATGTCAAGATTTCTTAAGTTCCAAATAAATTGCCTGAATTTCTATCAAGTCACTCATATACACCATTCAATGGGTCCTGGATAAGATAGAGATGTGGGTCCGTGTGAACCTCATGGTGTTCAACAAGGCTAAGTGCAAGATAATGAACCTGTGTTAGGGCAACTTCAGGTATCAATAGAGGCTGAGATTGAGAGAAGTCCTGTGGAGAATGACTTGGGAGTAGCGCTGGATGCAAAGTAAGATATGATCCATGAATGTGCACTAACAGCCTGTAAGCCAACCATATCCTGGCTGTACCAAGATGAGCATGACCAGCATGTCTAAGGAGGTGATTCTCCCCCTATACTCCACTCTCATCCTGCTCTGGGGTCCTCCAACAGAAAAAGGACTTGAACTTGTAGAAGTGAGATTATGGGAGGGCCACTAGGATGATCAGAGGGCTGCAGCACCTTTCCTGTAGAGATAAGCTGAGAGAGTTGGTCTTGTTCAGCCTGGAGAAGAGAAGGATCTGGGGAGACCTTAGAGCAGCCTTCCAGTACCTAACGAAGGACTACAGGAAATCTGGAAAGGGACTTTTTTCAAGGCCATGTTGTGATAGGACAAGGAGAAATGGCTTTGAATTGAAAGAAAATAGATTTAGATGAGGTATTAGGAAGAAATTCTTTACTGTGAGAGAGTTGAGGCACTGGAACAGGTTGCCCAGAGAAGTTGCAGATGTACCTACCATTCCTGGATTTGTTGACAGCCAGGTTGCACAGCGCTTTGAGCAGCCTGGTCTAGTGGAAGGTATCCCTGCCCATGCCAGGGGAGTTGGAACTGGATGACATTTAAGGTTCCTTCCAACACAGACCATGGGATAGCATTAGTGTGAGCTTTAAAAGTGGACCTGAAACGGGTGGGAGCCTGATTCAGAAGCATTGCTAATGTTGAAAGAAGGGATTTAAGATAGAGCTGGGCAGCACCTACTGTGTTTAATACCTGGGTCCTTGATGCCACTGAAGACAAAGTTTATAGGAAAAAGGGAAGAGGAAGACTGGAACCCAGCTCCACTTTAGGAAAACACTATGCTACAAAAAAACACACAAAAGATAGGTTACAGCTTCTCATGTATTAAATACTTCATTTTAGCTGCAAAGATTAGTTACAAACAGTGAGGTATTAGATTTGACTTTGTTGTTTAAGGGACTGGAATGGAAATTCTGGTTTTGCAAACCACAGGAGTCATCGGAGTTTTCCAGACCTTTAAAACCCCTCAAATCCTGTCTGGGAATGTAGTTAGAATAATTCGGTCTACAGAAATTGCTTTTTTTTTTTTTTTTTTTCCAGAGCATTAGGCTCAATTCTGACCATTAAAGCAGAGATGAACTTTGGCTTAGAAATGAAGCTAGCCTGGAAGGGTGCTATTCAGCACGGTTTGAATTTCTGATTCATTTTCTGAGCTGTTTGAAACTGCTTTATGTTGCTTGACTCATTCATCTCCATGAAAATCTGTATTAGTGAAATGTCAGCTCCTTTGTGGGAGCATATGGGACTTTTTAAGGCGTCTGTAGGTTCATAACAATACAAAACCAGGCACCTTTCTCTCAGTAAATGCTCCCATGGTATAGTTTCAACCTTTTACGAAAAAAAGCCCCAGGCAGCACATTGAAGCTCACATCTATACCACCAAAATATTCACACTAGTGACATTCAGCATTTTAGAATATGTCCATATATGTTTTTATTTTCATGTTAGTACCCATTGAGCTAAAAATATGAAGGATTCTTAATCAGCATTTGTGCTCCCTCGTTTTCATTGTGCTGTCAATCACTGCTGTTAGTATTCATATAGAAACAAAAATTTGGTTCCTATTCCACTGCCTATATGGATTGGAAACTCATTTCTTGCTTCTGAAACTTTTATGAAACCTTAAACAGAAAACTGTAACATCACATAGAAAACAAACATGACTAGATAAGCTCTTGAGAAATCAAGTCTTAACTGTGGAAATACACTCAGTTCCATATAAAATAAAACAGATGTAGGTATGTGATTTTCTTAATTGCTATTTTACTTTTCCGCCTTACGCTTCCTCCACAGCAATTGTTCAAAGTAGTAAAATATTACAGAAATATGCTATCTCAACTTGTATTGTGGTAAGGTAAATCTTGTCATACCTAGATCAGGCACAGCTTCCCAAGAGATCCTGCTGTTGTTGAAAGTAATTGCCTATGGCTAAAGTAATCTGTTATGAAATCAGTCAAATGCATCATGTGGTCATGTAAAGAACAGTGCAATTTATATATGTTGCTTTCCTATTTAGCTATTTCCATAATTTTTTAATGAAGAATACAGCTAAACCATGCAATACCTGTAAGGGAACGAGGAGGAGGTACTAAAATCCTTGTTTACCACACAGGGTATCTAAAATCAACAAATACATAGCAGTTTGTTTAAGAAGAGAGGAAATCACAGAGACAGAGAATTATCTTTGGCAGCTGTTTTATAGCTGTGGGATTACTAAGAATCAAAGGGAGGAAAAATTGGGTTTTGTGGCTTAGAAATCATTTCACACAAGCAGTGGTTCCCTTACTCTTTTTTTTTTTCATTCCACGCATTCTGATTTCTCACATCGTACATAGCATGCTGCAGAAACACCATCTTCTAATCTTGACTCTCTTAAAAACATTAGCAAAGGATGCCATTTATCATCATATTTCTTATTAAAGCTTGGAAGAAAGAGCACACAGCAGTGCATCTTGGAATTCATAACTGTGAAGAAAAGCACTTTCTGCTATTTTCTCACTGATTGTGGCTAATGTTAAAATAATTACTGGTAAAGGATCTCCCTGCTGTTTGATTGCCAAGTTCCACAGTTCCAACGACTTCAGGTTCTTCCCTATTTGAAACTTTAGTTGGCTTAGTTTATGCTATTATTTGCTATTTTATGTGTCTCTTTGCATGTTTTCAAAATCCCTTAACACCTCAAGCTCCTTTCATCGGGAACTTGGCAAAATCAGAGTCTTAATGAAGACTCATTGCGAAGGAGCCTGTGCATTCCAGTGGTTGTTTCTTTCTTTTAATAAAAATAAAAAGGGGGATTGGTTAGTGTCGATTGCAAGCAAAGTGGAAATGTGTTGGCTGTGGACTTCATTAATTGTGCTGGTTTATCACAATCATCTTTGTTACTGGGAGCACTCTGGGAGCTGAACTACTTCAGCAAGGAATGGTGGCCAAAATCCTCATTTAGGAAAACACGTATCCACTGATTTCTGGTTTTGAGCGTGTTTTCCATTGCATCTTGATTTTTTTTTTCAATTGACTGTCCTGGGATTCTTGATCTTAAAATTGGGGGGCTTTTCCAGTTGCTCTTCTTTGACACTTACTATATTTTTTGTTACAAGTTAACTACCAAAAAAAGTGCAACAAGCTTACCAAAATTAATCAATTAAGTAAAGATGAAAGAATAATGTGTGAATCATCAAGCAAAGTCTACAAAGGATGCTTGTAATTTTAAGCAGCATGCCAAGGTATCATTAAGACTCACATATATTTAGTTAATATATGCTGGGCATGCGACACAAATATAATTCTCCCTCCAAGTTCCTCCAAAACTGAGACCCTTTTTGGGGGTGACAATACAGGACATTGCTGCTTGTTGAATTCAGGATTGCATCTTACAGGAATTCCTGCTAAAACAGGAAACATTTTAAAAAACTCCTCACCTTCACCCACTCTTTAAATCTGTAACTATTGGTAAATCTTAGTCATGAATTGTACCTGTCTGGGCAAGGTTACCATTGTTTATTTCAACACTAAAAATGGCACTTTGATGTGACTGGCTTATACTATCATATGTGAATTCTTAGCACTTTGAACTGTAACTGTGTGGACAGCCACGTGCCGTTATTGCAGCAGCTGTTATTAGGGGAAATACCACCACCTATAGAATGCAATCAGGACTCCTGGTATAATGTAAAGTGGAAATATAAGGATGGTTGATTATTTTGTGTTAGGTCCAACCATTTCATTCTATCATCTTTTTTCATCACCTTCAGTGTGATATCCTGGAATCGAGTTCCTGACACGTAAAAGAAAGCTGTGGTGAACACATTAATATGTTCCCAAGTTCAAGCAGTCCATGTTGCCTAAGAAGTATATAGAAAGTCTCCTGACCTTTTCATTTACTTCTGAGACAACAGACTTGAGAGAAATATTGTGCCAACCGTTTCAGTTTTAAATTACAATGCCATGATTGGTTTCATTGCTGGGTCACCCATAGCAACCATTACTTGAAACCGCAAGATCGGTCTGTGCTGCATTTAAAACTCTTTTGGGTTAAAGTGCTACAATTTTCCTGACATATTTTCTTTTAAAACAATCAAATTCACTGCCTTGAAAAATCCTGTTATTCCCTCCAGTGTCTCTCTCTTTTCAATACATAATTATACGGGAGCTTGTCACTAAAATACCAGTTTCTGTACCTAGTAAGAGATTAATCACTGTGCTAAGGTAATTCATATCATGTACATGCAGTCAGTGGTCAGAATAATATCTTCAGTGCAAATGAACTTTAGACCAGTACCAAGATCGACAGAACTGAATTCTCTTTGGTCCAATGCAGTAGATTTAATTTTATTCCAATTTTAAGAGTGTCCGTCAAGTAACCCAGATATCAAATGACTTAGACTACTGTTTCTAAGGAAATCTGAATTGTATTTAGGAGCATGTAGAACTGAATCTTAAGTTTCTTGCATCTTCCTATGTAGATGGGATAATCTATGTATGTGCAATGTTTTAACGAATGATGGAATTAGAGCAATGAACTGCCTTAAAAACAGGTGTTTAACTGACTTCTGTACCTATGCTTGAATCCTTATGTTTTTCCCCTTAGAGCCAACTATCTCTCCTTCAAGTAAAATAGGAAGGGTCCGCTCCTGCAACTTAAAGCCAGTGACATGGCATTGCTTCATGGCTTAATTCCCTTCCCCCTGAGATACAGTGGCTTTTTACATGTAGGATCAGCCCCTGGCCTGCACTATGTCTAAAAGTATACACAGGCACTGACAGCTAGCCACAATGAGTCCAAGACGTGCTTTAGCAGTTAAACACTGAAGATGACCCTACACTGGTTCTTGAGCCTGCACATTGACCTTGCCTAGTTTGCTAACACGGACACAGCCAGCCAAGCCCCACCTGTGGTCCTCTGTAAGCAAAGGAGGGTGGTAGATAGGATGAAAGACAGATAGAGAAGCAGGGTAAATTTGGTTCTAAAGCACATTTAGTGTAGCACTGTCTAGGTAAGAGAAAATATGCTATCATAGACCACCATAGCATCACTGGACCCTTCATAAATTTTGGCTGGAAACAAAGAAAATGATTAGTTTTCTCTTACAAAGTGCTCCATGGAAGAGGATCACAGGAATGATTTAACAACTAGGAGAGAAGAGATAATTCTAAAAAGAAAAATAATACTGATATGTCTTCTTGTATAACATATTAACCAATGTCGAACCACATAGTCTGACATCAGAACTTGTTACGTGCTAAATGCTGTTTTCAAAGCATTAACATGTACTTTTTGGTTTCTTCATGAGAACTTCGAATACTTAAAGCTTACACAGTACATCAGTTGTCCCAGATTAACCTCCAGTAACATTAACTCTGGCTAATGCCTCCATTATTTCTTATCACTTATGTGGAATGTGTTCAATTTTGTAAATACTCTAGAGAACTCACTTCCCTTTCAAAGTTCTGTATGTCTCTAAATACATTGAGTACAATCAACTATGGGGTAACTTTAAATGTCAAGGCCAAGGTCTGTCAATAATAATTTGCTCTTTTAACAAAATTTATATGTGTGTTTTAGTTAAATTGAGGTTGTCCATTTCAAGTGATGCCTCCACGGCAGGACACAAAGCTAATGTCGGTTCTTGCTGAAGAAAAAGGTTTAACAATAGCATCAAAGAGGAATTGATAAGCAGACTGCAACATAATTTCTCCCATCATGTCAGCTGCCATAGCCTGGCTGTCCTATACAAACCACTTGACAAAGTCTGCCACTGCAGTTAGTACACTATTTATAACTTCACTGTTCATGCCTCTACAGTTATAGCTGCATCAGCACGTTAATTATAAACCTTATTTTCCAAAGATTTACTACTAAGCAACAAAAAAAATCACCCTCAGCTGCAAGTTTGGATGTGAAGTGTTCTCAAGTGTACATGGGTAATTTGCACTTAGGTTGTGATAGGACAGATTCAGTGCCTACTGAATACTGAAGACAATGGAAAATATAAAAAGCTATTGTGTATGTATAATTATCAACACCATTCAATGTGAATAAAGATTTTTGCATGGGAAAAAATCACTTTTTTTGCTATGTTTTTTGCTCTAATGCTGTAATGACTTTTTTGCAACAGCAATCTTGGTATTGTTGGCATAGCTGAAATGCAAGTATATTGAAAGAGTTAACTTCATCTACAGTACTGGCCAGATATTGCACTGTAAGGATTTACCACAACTTTCACTACAAAATCCACATCTATAGGTTGCCTATTGCTCAGATCTGTGCATTTCAGCACTGAATATTTCAGTACTTGTCTTTCTGTTTAATTTTTTTCCCTACTTTTTACCATCTGGTGACATTTACAGGCAAAACCAATGTAATATTTGATTGTCTATCTATATCTACACTATTGAGGAGCTGATCTATTAAAGAGAAAACAAAATCTTTCATTATTTCATTCTCTTCAGTATTCCATGAAGCAGTACAAAACCTGAAAAGCATAAACACAAATACACACAAATATAAATTAGTAAGCACAAACACATGAATAGACATACCTGTTTTAAATGATCTGTCATGTTTATAGCGGAGCTGGCTGTATTATTTACTAAAATAATTTCTTTGGCTAATTTAGACATTTTCCTTCAATGTTATCCTACTGAATTTCCCCTTCTCTGGAAATAAAATAGCAGTAAATAGTTGATATTAGAAAAACTAGCATTTTCCCTCAATTATTTCATGATTTGTCTACAGGTGAAAGCTTTGTTCACCTGGTCCTATATATATAGAGCTACTGCCCATTGAAATACTACTGAAAGCATATGTGCCTGCCTGTCTGTACGAAAAAATGCATTAAATAAAATACAATTTGGATTAATATCCGTCTGGTTTGGGGTTTTTTTGGTTTCTTTGTTTAATTGGGGGGGTTTTTTTGTTTAGTTTTTGGTTTTTGGTGGGTTTTTTTGGAGGGGAGCTGGAACTTTGAAGCTACTGTTTAAACTGGATCATTTTGCTGAGCTTCATAATGTGAGATGTAATGAAATACCACTCAAGCAATGAGTGAGGCAGACCTCCATACAGTTTCTGAACAGCATGGTTTTGTTCAATAATATAAGACAAGATAATTTGTCCATGAACTATACGTGAAAGTAGACTCTGCTTTACTTGAAAGCATTATCCCTTGCCAACTCCCATTTGCCTCCTAATGTGGTATCTCTATGTGGAGGTACATCAACAACAGGAATTTGTATTATCAGGTTACCAAGACAGCCAAAATTATTATTATAAGTCTCTCACAAAATGCAACCTCACTGCCAAGGATCCAAGGCCACTAAAAAGTATAAGTTCTCTTTGGAAATGATATTGCTCATTTTCCCCTGAGATTTATTTCGGTTTATATGTGGCTAGCTGGAATGTACTGGAAACTAATCTGAAATACAATGGAAAACATGAAAATAAACATATCAATTAAATCCAATTGTAGAACTCTCCTTGCAGGTTTATTTTTGTTCTAATTAGTGTCTCCATTATATTTTAGCATAAAAATAGGTAAGTTGGAGCTTCATTATCAAGAATCCTGAATAGCTTCTAGAAAACACTCGGACTTCTTTCCTCAAACAGAAATTGTATCCAACTGCAATCAGCTGAGTCAATTGAAAGGTTCAGGCTTTCATTTGATCCATATTTACTGTCATGACTGAAAAAGATTTTTCCCCTTCTCTCTTTGCCTTTAATGTAACAGTTTCCCCAACAAAAAATAATTAAAGAAATCTAAGCTTAAAATAATGTTTGGATCATTGCCCAGCTAGCAAAAGACAGGTAGCCAACCTTTAGGCTTACACAGATTCCTTCATGTTGGACTGTGCAATTGGCTTCAAGCTTCAGCTTTAAGCTTCGGGTCTTGCATCATTTTATGTCACAGCACTAAAGTTATTTGCCTGAAGTTCCATTTGTATCTCTATATAATAATTTTTCTATAACACTGAATACAAAGAAATATCTTCAGTGTACCTGACAGGACACTTAGAAGACAAATGGTCACCTTGAAAGCTTAAAAGAAAATCAAAGAATGTTATGCAAAACATCTATTCAAAAAAGGTAAAGTAGTTGAATTTAAAATACCGAAGGCTATTGAATCATGATGATGATGGATTGTCTTTGCTATCTACAAGTGAAACACTGATCTTCTCTAAAATAGTGAGTTTTCTGTATTTAGTCAGCAGTAGTGAAGAACACCAATCATTACCTCAATTCAAATCAGGTTTCAGAAAACCTTTCTTTTAGAAAACTGTCCTGGGTTCAGCAGCAGCAGTCATTTTTCTCCTTGGTAGCTGGAGCAGCGCTGATAACAGCAGTGTTTTCAGT
>JARCZZ010037137.1:0-25008 GCA_030323915.1 Brotogeris chrysoptera | reverse complement strand
AGCCATGGCTTGATTTAGCAACTAGATAGCATGACAGAGCATTTTTGAAGACAGAATAGTCCAAACTAACAATAAAATTAAAAACAAACAAAAAAAACCAAATAAACAAATAAAAAATACTGAAAATTGCTTTAAATATCAGGTGTGAAAATTCCAAAGACGAGCACAAGAAAAATAATGCAGGGCTTGTCCCTGTACAGAGACATTTCCAAGCAGTCAGTTTCCACACAGAACTCCCTATGGCTCTCTGTCTGTGAAAAGCAGACAGGAACGCACCAGACTGACTTTCAGACTCTCATTGGCCAGCATTACACTGAGAACCAATATTATTTTATCTCAAAAGGATTTTAACTATTAGAAGTAGCACCCTGAACCAGCATGACCTCTTTTGGTCGACATCTTAGGCCTCAGAAATAGAATATCCTTTAAAATATAGACTTCTAACAGGATGCTCTAGATGTTAAAAGTCTTTAAAACATAGACTTTGAACAGGATGACCAGGGTTCTTCAGCAGCTTCTTTTAGCGGGAGCAGATATGGAAAATGTGTCAAGGCTAATCATTGAGGTCAGACAAACTGGCAGGGTGCCCGCTTGCACCACTAACATCCAACTTCCTAGACATTGTACTCTGTGTCCCATTTGTAAATACACTTTTCCCATGTGGTGAAGTTCTAAGCAAGCTTCCCAACTTGCACACACACTTAGTGAAATGTCTGGATAACCACTTAACCCAGAAATCCTAAGTATATAAAGTACTTGGGAGTAAACTGCAAATTAGACTCTCGCACTTAAAAGATGTCCAGTGAGACACTGGTTTAGAATTACTGCAACTGTGGCATTAAGTTGGTGTTGGAAAAATGAAAAACTAATTGGCATTATGATAACAGTTAACTATTTGCTTGGAATGTGGGCACTGACTGCTGGCAAGTCATTTGGTCATTCAAAAATTTAAACTGTGCCTTTCGACTGTGCCACTCAGTAGGCACAGATGTGAAGACCTGATTTGGGGGGAACCTGAAAGTTCCCATCACAGAGCTTTTGCACAGCCTTTCCATGGGCCTTAGCAGCCCTACAGCACAAACTATACCACTGCACGTGCAGAAAGGCATTCTCCCTGCCACTCACTATAGCTGTGTCATTTGTAAACTCTGTAAGATGCCCAGTGTTGAATTTTATTTTGATAACCCCCATAAAGCTCTAGGATTTTAACTTCCCTAGGAAACGAGTGGCTCCACATGTAGGATTTCTGATTTAGAGATATCTAAAAAAAAATTTATTACACACTTTATTAACTAGTTATTGAAATCTATTGGGTTTACCTGTTCTTATTAAAATCTGCTCTGTTCATTCTGAAGAAAATGAGGCAATGTCTGAAAACTCAGCAAATCCAGTCACTGTGTATTATAATTGGTAATTCCATACCTTTCATGTAACAATGAAATTGCTCTTTTATAGTAACTTTCTACCACGTCACACATTGTGGAAAATCATACTTCTGATGTAATGCAGTAACTGATAATTCAGTTTATGTTACTGAAGATGCTAAAATATATATTATAATCATGTAGCAAAACAATAATAAAAATGTGTCATTTTATTGTTTCTTTAATTACTCTTCCTTAATTATATTTTTAAATAATTTTATTTAGGCACATGATTTATGGTAAGTACACCCCAGCACTTACAATTAAATATGCTTTGCAAAATTAAATGATTTTTAGAAACAGGTTGGTAGTGTTCGATTAGAAATGACCATGCTTCTGAGTGCTATAATGCCTTTCTTTTTCTATATTCAGATTAATTTTTCACTTTTTCAAAAAACTGATGGGCTTTAAGGTAGATTTTATTTTTTATCCGCTAATAAATCTTAAGTCAGAATGGCCTTTACAGCTAAGGTAACCTAACAGTTATTGACATATGCTGAGGGCTTTAACGATTAAGATTATGAGATTTTAGGTAATAGATATATTCTCTCTGAAGAGCAGTTTATACTGCTTGGCTATTTTCCAAGGAAAAATCATATAACATAGTTAACCAATGATACTGACATCTGCTTCTTACAAAAAGCCAAGGGAATCTTGTAAAGGTCATAATGCTAACTGGCAGGGTAACTGATTAATTCAAGCCTGTTACATACTGTATTGTGAACAACCATATTCTGGGGAAAAGGAAGCAAGAACAGATTAATGTCCTTTTCTGCTGTGTGCACACAGATTCGTCAATTCCCGTAGGGTCTGAATATGAGTCTTCAGCTGAAGGTGAGTGCATTCAGTTATATTGACAAAATTAATTTTTGTTATAAGCAATGCTGCCTTTCTTCTGAAACATAATGTCTGGCAACAAAACGCAAAGTTCCATTGCATTTACATCACTCAATATTTAAAAATATTAGTTCTATGCAGTCATTAAAACCTTTCTGCTTCAGATTTCTAATGAATTGAAAATCAAAACAATAAATAAAGCTCATGGAGAACTAAAAACTTAGGTGAGGAGTAGTAAAAATGAGGCACAGGCTCCCCACCCTCTGTTATTCTAATTCTTCTTCCTCAGCTACAGAGGCCTCACAGCCATCTCTCCCTCCCCACCCCCAGCTTAATTTCTGTGGTATCACCTGTGTTTTACCCTGGAACAGGACATGCAAGTATAAATAAGGTATGTCAAACAGTAGGTTACCTGTGGCAAGCCATCAGAGGGAGATGAGTTGTAGTGAGGGTTTCATCCTGCCCATACTTAAATGAAATGGGTGACTTGGGATTCCCTTTTATTATACAACTAGGAATACCCAATTGTTAAACCTTGCACAAAGACAATAAACCTGACTATTCCACTTGACCAACTACTTTTAATCAGAGGAATAGGGCAAGTACTGTGTCTCGTTATACTCTCAGTCATGTCAAGATACTTTTCCACATAGCAAGAATGATACGAACTTGGACATCTCTTATGCCTGTAACCAAAAGATAATATACAGAGGCATGTAGGGTGGTAGATACAGAGAATGCTGTGTAGTATTTCATGCTATTCTTCCCCTGCCTTTCTTTATCCTATCCTCAATGAACAAAAAGTTCAGATCTTAGAACCAGTAGGAAGCCCACTATTTTAGCTTCAGAATGAATGCACATTGTATGATTTCCATTGGCCCAATGCTAAAGCTAAATAATAATTGCACGAAAAAAAATTGATAAAATATTTATGTCTTTTAATCTCCAGACATTTTACAAATTTCCATGCTGTAAGGCAAGATAAGGCAAACTTCATTTGCAAGTAAAGCTTCTGAAGATGCACATGCACTTTTTTCTACTAGCACTGAAAACTTCTCATGAAATGTTTACATTACTATAGTAATACAAAGTAGTGTGCCATCCTCTGAAAAGGGAAGATGCAGCCCTGTCGCTAATGACAGCACAGCCTGAAAAGAAATTGTTTTCACATATAATAGAAGCTCTTTTACCGAGAAGCATAAAAAGAATTTGGCACACAGAGATTTTTGGAAGAAGGGAAAGGTTGGCTTAATAAAGCCCAGAACATTAAATACTTTAATATTATTTTCATCAGTATGGGGCCTTTTCGTATTAACTGCTTCAACTAAGCAAATATTATTCTGCAGACACACATTTTTGCAGTAGTTATTTTAATTATATAGTCTGCTGGAAGTGTAGGCTGAGGCTGGTAGTTCCATGTGCCAACTTGTTTGTTTTTATAATTCTGTATTTTATAAGAGAATAAAACAAAGATATGGGTTTCTAAGCATTATTTTGCATAACTCACCAGGCGCAGTGCAATTTGTAATAGTCTGAGTGGTTTGACAGTGTTAATAGGTGTGGTGGTTCAACCAGTAGGCAGGAGAAAAACATTTTCTCTTGAGAAAATCACAGAACCATTTACAAGCTTGTTTCTTCTTTTTTTTTTTTTTTAATGTTGATCATCAACATTTTGCCATTACTTGGAGTTGGAAAGGCTGAACAGAACTGAAAGAGAGAACACAAAAGGAAACAAAAACCCTGCCCATTTTGGAGAAGTTACCGACAGGAAAGCTAGGGTACCTCTAGTGCACCTACAACCTTCTGCAGAGAAATAACCAGAACAGGATGACAATAAATCTACAGTCAGAATTATTTTAAAGATAAAGACAATAGCTAAGAGAACAGCAGCATTTTTCCTGTTGTTTGTCTGAGACTGAGAATATCAGACATTATCTATCACGACTTGCAGAAGTTCAAGGTGAGACAAGAAAAGGACAAGACAAGAGTGTCCTGCAATCTGCTGATTCCATTCACTAGATGACAGTGACAAGCTCTGAGAAACAGGTCTCTGTCTGTAGGGCACTGATATCCATTCCAGTCATTAAGCTTTATTATGTTGACATACTTTTTCAGCGCGCTGTACAATCCCTGGTAAAAGTTTATATGAACCCAAAATCATGGACTTTCTCTGCTACTGGTCTTCATTTTGTGAAAATTGGATGCAAAATGAAAGACGATCTCTCTATTTAAGTGGGACTAGAAACTATTAGAGCAACAGTTATAGGTGTTCAAAAATAATTATGAGTCCCCAGGTTCAAAAGATGTCTCTACACATGTGCTTATGCAACAAAGATCTACTAAATTACACCAGATAGAAAACTTGTATTTGCTGGAAATTTCTATTTCTGTCTCATAGCAGCAAACAACACACTCTGCTAAATGGATTCTGAATTCAAGCAAAGAAGCAGAGTATGCGTTGTTATCCTGTCATATGTTTACCTCCCCCAAGTAAGCATTTACAAATGGTTCATTCATATCAGTTGTATGCTGAAGACTTTTTTCTTGTGCATCTACCAAAGAGCTCAAGTCATAATACACTAATTTCACCCATGTAATATGGCAGTTCTTAAATAATATGATGTTCAGCAGTTTCCCTCCTTGTGCCTTACTATGGCAAGGTGCTCAGTCATGCTCTTTTTGATCTGTAGAGCAGTCCATTAATGAGTATTCCAATGCTTCTGGCTTTGTTTTTTGTAATGCACAAATACTGAGAGTTTTACATCTCTTTTGCATTAAAGGTCAACCATATCAGTCTCCCATGCTGGGAAGAAAAGTGGAATTAATTTAACTGAAAACTGCTAATTAGAAAGCGGTTCTCTCTTCTGAAAACAACTTAACATGATATCTAAGGTTGTGTGGCAAGATGTTACCAAGGTTAAAATTGTCTCTGAAAGTGAGAAGAATTATTATTATTATCGTATTAGGAATTCTCACCCATTTCAGAATGTCTTTTCATTGGAGAAAAGGATGAGCCTGACCTTTTCCTTTCCAGTTTCCTTCTTTGTGGAAGCTATTCTCCCATGTAAGCAGCTACAGAAACATTTTTTTCCCTGAAAATGTTAACCAATTCCAATTTTTAGAAACTAAAAAAATCCCAAACAAACACATGGGTAAAATAAAATGTGGTAGGAGAATAATTTTGATTTTGTCATTTATTTTCACAAAGTCTTAGGGTAATGTGACATAAGCTTACATATGCTTCTGATTCTATTGTACGTCAAGGAAACTTCTCAAAGGAGTCTTATTTCTGTATGCATCACTTAGTTAAAGGAAACTAAAGAGAAATCTTTTAATATAGTAAATCCAATGCTACTACTAGAATCTCTGAGAAGGCTTGTTTGACACAACTCATGATAGCTGGATTATTTGATCATAAGTTTATGAATAATATCGAAGGTAATAGCATGAAGCTGTCAAGACTGAAAGGAGAAGTGCTGTCAGGTGATGAAGCAGCATTGCTCACACACAAGACTACACCTTCTTCTCTCCTTCAGCAGGTCTTTCTCCTTTCAAATAACTGCCAAGCAAAAAAATACAGCACGAACGCACTGCGCCTCTCTTTGACACAAATGGGAGAAAGTAGTTCTGTGCCCAAGATTTGGATGTAATTTCCTAATGCAAATTTGGACTCTGGTTGTTGCCAGCTTGCAAGTTAAAATTCAAAACTAGTATATTTCTTGTGGCATCTGCAAAGACATACAAAAATGTCTGGTTTGGACTGTTTTTATTTTTCTTTGTGCATTTGCACTCCACCTAATAATCTGCTTCTAGTTGAGTTCTTAAGGAAAGTATTGTTCACCTAACTAATACAGTAGTAAAATAATTGCTTCTGGATAAACTACTAAAGTAATAGCATGAGCCTGTGGCTTCTAAAAAAGTGTTGCTAATAAATAATCACACCAAACAAGTTTTTCATTTGTATCTATTGGAACAATTAAAATAAATTGTGCTGTGTTACTTTAAAACTTAACAGTGATTTAATCTTGGCATCCTTTTCATTGAAACGAAAAACCAGAATATGTTTTCTACATATATTCTACACATATATTTATGCATATATATATATATGTAAACATGTAGAATACATCAATATATCTGTATGTAGAGATATATATACATAGAGATAAATGCTTATCTACACATATATTCTACATTAACCTTAAAGAACAAAAACATCATCTTGCATACATATGAGAAATTCATAAGGTAAATACCTTGGGTTCAGTTTGTCCTAGTGTCTTACAAAAAGTAGCTTGCATACACATTTATAATCAGATCAGCTTGGTTTCTAATCCAATACATTAGATAGAAAGGACTAAATTACAAGCCTGTGCAAAAATCTTCAGACTCATATCCAAACATGTCAAGAAGCCTGGAAGGCACTTTCTCCTTTTAAATGTTACAGGTGCTGTATGTTTTTAAACAAAGCTTACATTATATGGTACAATGGATGTTCAGCCAGATGTTGTTACAAAGCATAGATAAAGACAGTGTTACTAATTACCTTTTCTAATGCCATAAAACACTCTAGCAGCTGTCACAATTTTATATCACTTTGCTGGATGTCTGTGTGATCAGCAGTTTGCTTTCACACCTTGAATATAAAACAAACTTCAGGTTCCTCTTTCCTATTCAGGACAAATATTGTGCTTAGGTTTTGTCTTTTCCCTGGAGCTTTTCTAAATACAGACCTTCATTTTTAAAAATGTGGGTCTCCACAGTTGCTGTGTCTTGGACTAGTTTGGAATCCTCATCCAATAGTCACTCCTGTGACTACTCCCAGGGTAAAGTGTTGCAGATTATAAGCAGAGTGGTAGCAAGTTTAAGCCATGAACAGGTTTAATTTGCACACTGCTGCAAATCCAGGGACAGACATTTGTAGCTTACTGCAGTAAACTGTAGAAGTTACAGCAAAAGTCCCAACAGCTGAGAGAGAATAAAATTTACTGAGAGGTGACATGGACGGTATGAACCTGTACTCAATTGTAAACTCACTTAGATATATGGCTTACTGTTCTTTTTGATAACTGTCACATGGTGTGAACTTGTTCACTCTACCACAGCCTGCCTGTGTCTATTCATGTTTATGTATATAAATGTTACTAGAGTGCCAGCAATGATAGCCACATTAAATGCATTATAAGCTCACATGCTCAGAACAAATTTATTTTCTTATAAAATAAGCAATATAGTGTTGGGTTTTTTAAGTTTTTAGTATTTTCCTCTGTAGGTGACCCACAAAACTCATTATTATGGTCCTGAGATATAGAATTTGAAGTTCAGTGCAGGTTAGCGAACTAGTGACTAGAAGTCACTCCTGGTTTTCTAGCCAAGCTGATAGATATCACATAAGGAATTTTCAGTATGAATATTTTCATTTCAACAGCTTGGTTTTTTTGGGGGGGAGGGAAATTATTGAGGGTACTTCAGGACTCGACTGCTCCAAGACAAATTCATGAGTGTATTCAAACAAATGTTCACAAATATTTTGTAGCAGCATTTAACTCATTTCTAATCAATCACATCACCCTCCAGACTGTACCATGAATTGGAAAATTAACTGAATTTTTACCATATTCAAAGCATACAGAGTTACTGGAAAAAAGCTGCTTAGAATAAAAGAACTCAATTAATAGCAAGAAAACATCTAAAAGAAGATTACTATTTTAATAGGAAAAAGCTCAGTTCATTAGCATTCATACAAATTATAGATAAAACGTCTGCAAAAAACGCTAGCAAGACATCATTGCACCTTTAGCCATGTAATAAGACAATGACTAAAAATTCCATATGCAAGAGAACAGATTTTTTTTCTTTGACCATTCAACACTACAAGTAACCCATGTTCATGTTTTGACTTCTCACAAATGTTATAAATGACTTTAAATTACCATATATGCTTATATATATATATGCTGGTTTATTTATTTGGATGCTTATCCTCTTTTAATTTTTCCTGGAGATAGTGATTCCAGACTTGTTCTTATCAAGTGACATAGAGAGAAAAATCTGACTTTTTACAATGTTATTAATACTGTGGCATTGTAATTACAGTCTTGTGGCCTTGCAGAAAATATTCTTTCTATCCAGTCAGAAAAGAGAAAAAAGAAATATGCTTTGCTTTGCTCCTTTCATTGTCTCATCATCTTCCCACTAACAATCTGACAATGTACACTGTGGGAGTGTTAATATGAAAAGTAAGCAGTGGCTCCTTTGCATGGTTACGTTAAACATATTTGCGTTTACTTTCTTTCTCAGTACAGAACAGAGGTGATACATTTATTTTTTCCCCCCAGCGTTATAGCCAGATACACACTAGTGGGATCTCAGGGGGTGCATTACAATAATTTTTATTGGATGTTTCCTAATTGTTCAGTCTAGAAATTTGTAGGAGAGTTATCGCATTTTCTCCTGCACTTGACTGTAGGTGTAGATGTCATTTTATTATGCACAGGCTCTTTTTCTTATGGTGCTTCTATGCGCTGGCGATTGACTACAAGTCAAAAGCTTTCTGTCTTCCAGAAATTCTGCAGTATCTTTAGTTTTGCAGTTTTATGACATCCTTTTATCGGGGTTCTGCAAAGGCTAGGAAAAAAAATTATGAGAACAAAATAAAAAAAATAATAGCTCAACAGATTTGTTGTGCTTGACAGAGTGCCGATGTATTGGTCACAGAAATGTGTTGCTTGCAGATCATTTGAATTGTAAGAGTGTTCCATCATATATTCTTGTATCTTTTCAATTTCTATAATCACAAAATACTATCTCGTAAGATCAAAGTTTTGCTACTGTTAGTTACACTATTCAGGTGAACCTCACAACTTCAATTGTCAATTGTCTGGCACTCAGGCACTTTCAGGACCGCAGAAAGCATGTGGCTGCTTCACCACTCTGGAAAAGGGATCAAGTTATGCCTCCTTAGAATCAATGCACACAAGTTTGAAAATAAGGCAGTGACATAAAACTCTCTGACCAACACTTTAAAAAATGTATTTCCTCTCCCCCCCCCCCCCAAAGATTATTGTTGAACTGAAAGATATCTTAGAGGGAGGATATGTGGAAGAGTTGCTTCTGTCTTTCCTTTGTTAAATATTTTCATGTTGCTAAGACAATATCTAGGCATGATCATTAGCATTGTCTAAAATGAACAAGTCATGTTTAAAGAAGCAGAGTTACAAATGGCAAAATAAGGAAGAGAATGAAGTAGCTCTTCTAACTATCTCAAAAGGATTAGTAAAGAAATATTCTGTCTTCGGAAAGTCTTTCAAGGCAAAGGGAATTCTCTTTAGTTCGGGGCCTCTGCAACATTCCCCCTTTGTCATATGCTACAATCAGCTAGTCAGCTAGTCCAACAGAGAAGGAATAAATCACAATGACTAGTGATTAGGGGAAATGCTATTGAAATAGAAAATCCCAGTACAGAAATTAAAGTATGCAAAGGTGAGAGAGGAAGAAACAGCACTTTGTACATTATATCATTTGTCATTTACTGTTTGCTTCTTTTTCTTTTTTTTTTCTCTTTTACTTGCAGCTGTGTCTGTTTTCCTATTTTTACTCAAGCCTTTCAATCATAGCAGTCTCAAACAGCTGTGCAGAGCAATAATATGATAGTAAAATTTTACAAGCATGATTCATTTTAGTTTTGCAATTTTTAGATGAAGAAAAGTCTTGTGTATTTACAGAAAACATGGCACACATCTTGTCAAGGGGTATAAAAATGCTTTCTATTTTGCTTGAAGAATTATGTACGGACTTCACAATTTGCCCATCAATTCACAACAGCTACAGCATTTAAGGTCATTCTTATGGAATGCCTTTTAATAAGAATATGAGATAAAGTGAGATATTATCAGGTTAAATTCTGCTGTTGGTTATTCCTTTGCAACATTATTTTCTCCTGGTACCTATTTGGAACAGAAATTGAAAGTGAAATTGATATATGCTCTTAACAATAGAAGCACTTAGAGCTGGATGAATAGCAGAAATCTCATTTGTGAGTAAAAGGGCTGAGTTAGATTTCCTGTGACTCCTGTGGTCATACCCTGAATGATTTGAAAGATGGGAGATGTACGTACAATACACTGGTGAAAATGTTTCTGGACTCTTAAGATTTCACTGGCGTCACTGAAAAAAAAAGGGCCATGCTGTGTAAGACCAAGGTCAGTCTATCCCAGTAGCTTTTCTTTAATCGTAAAGATAAGCATATATCTGGGGAAGCATGAAAATGAACCAAATATATATAATACTTTTGTATCCTACTCTTTGAACCCTAGCTATTTTGAGGTCATATATTTTGTGAATAGTACATTTTTTATAGACTTTTCAAGATCCAGAAGGATTCAGGACTTTGTCTCTTAACTTCTGGCATGCAACACTTCCTTTCACAAAGAATTTCACAGGCCAGCCTATGAAGGCAAAAGAGCCCCATTCTTCTGTTTTTCTCTTGGAACATGATTCCTACTAGCTTTATTTGACGTTCCTAGGTCTTTTAGTTGAAGAGACAATAACCAGGTGTAGTTATTTTTACCAAATTGGACATGTCCAAATTGGACATGTGCCAAGAAACAGGAGGAATGCTTTGTGATCCAGGAAGATAATCATGTGACACTAATAAGCACTGACCAGAGGAAAGCTCAGCTAAAAAAAATATAAGCGTCTCCAAATAACTTACTTAGTCTCTTGTAAGTGATCTTGAGCAATTAATATTTTTGAAGAAGTATATAACTGCTTCATACATAGATTGTGGAGGATGACCACACTATGGAAAACATCTGTAAAGAATATTTCAAATGTTCCAGAACAAGTTCAGCAAAGTGTGATGAACCCTCAGACAAAATTTTTACCAGACTCAATGTGGAGATAAAAAAAAAAAAAAGTGAAAGAAATGGGAAGGGAATTTAATCACAGCCCTTCCTATTCCTCAATCTTGAACTTTTGTCTCACTGTCACTGTCATATTATCGCATGAACCTGAGGCTATCACTGGCTGATGTCAGTCAAAACACTGATGGTCCATTATAACCATCTAGAACTTAAAAAATGACAAGGGTCTAATGTTCATTAGGTAATAAGAAAATATAACCAGTTAAAAACATTTATGGTGTTTTATTGCAGGCATTTTTCTCAAACTGAAAATAATTTTAAGTAAATAATTTTTCAGGAAGGTTTAAAACTAACCAGACCATAGAAGGTTTCTGAAGGTTTTAAATTGAGCCTCAAAACTCCAAAATCATGAACAGAATTTACAGTAATTTGAAAATCAAAATAAAAAAATCAGAATATATTTCCTATGGTTTTATTTATTGCATAAAATGATGCAACACATTGAAAATAGGAAGATTGATAACAATTACTGTAATGCAGAATTAAGAAAAGAAAAACGATCCATTATTTCATGTCAGGGTGGATAATGTTCTAAAAAATACAACAGGAATCTAATTCTAGAAATCCTGTCCGAGCACAATGAATGTATTAGAAAGGATAATAATCTTTCTTGCCTGTTTAGAACACTGAAACAGTGCATTCATATTTGAAAGGAATAACAAAGTTATTAATTTTATCAATAATTAAGAGTTTTGAGCACTGAATATTGGGGAGTATAAGCAACAGTTTGTATCTTTACATGTGCAAAGAGCATGATAAGTCATAAATGAAAAGGTGGATGGAAAATATAACCCCCATATTATGTTATGAAATAATACTTTCCTGTTTCTATTTGAATAGTAGATCACAATGTGAATAAATCAATGAAAAGCAGTTAATTAAAGACATTTCTATAGAATGGATATGTTTGGCTAATCCTTTGTCATGTCACGGATGATTGTTAAAATGTTTCTCTCTTCAAGCAATAATGGGATATAATTTTGGTATATATTTGGGGAGGAAGGAGTGACTCTTCCTGAAAACTGAGCAGGATGATCCCTTGATCTCTAGCTACCTCCTCATTTTTGTCTTGCATTGCCAGCAAAATGCCAGCTGCAAAACCTATTTTGCATCTAGTTGTGATTTCAGAATTAAATGCAATGCAATTAGTTCCTTTTATATGTTTGGTAATCTTGTTAAGACAACTCATTAGGTATCTTGGCAATTGGAAATTACTAGGTTTCAGAACATGTGCATTTCCTTTGTGAATACCAATTATTCCTAAATGAGGCAATTGTTCTTTAAAGGAAAAGGAAAAAGTGAGTACTACAAAGTTTTCTGAGTTTATATATTGCCCTGACCTTTAAAAATCTTTATCTGGATCTTAGTATATTCTCCATAAAACTCTAGATATGCATAAATACTACAATGATATTTTTCTTGCCTAATTTTTCTATCTGATCATGTCAAAAGTGTAGAAGAATACATAATTTACTTGTGAGAAACATACATTTTTTTATCATTAAAACATGCAATAACTAATTAAGTAATATAGGCATAATTTTAAAGTCCTGTTATTTATAAACAGGAATATATTATTATGTCCATTAACTATTAATTTATGCAGTTGTAGGAGAATGCTATAATGCAAACCAGTTAATAGGAAGTAGTTACAGCTGAAAAAAAAAATAGATTATATAATACTTTTAATATTCAAATAACTTAGTAATTTGCAAAGTCTTAGGCAACATCAGTGCATTGTTTTCACACAGTGTGTGTTTCCAATCTTTTTCTCATAACCAAGAAGCTAGAAGCAAGTTGATATTCTGCCTACTGCTCCGAAGATTCAAGGTCTATACTAAGTACTTGAGTCTGTATATGCTTCTGTCCAGGCCTCTCAATACAATAGCAGGTTTTCCCTGCTAAGAAAAGACACCTGACGAAAAGAATTCAGCATCATTAACATGTTCAGTAAATGTGGCTGGAGACCTGGTAATTTCAGAATTTCAAAATCTCTTTAAAGTTTCAGGGTTAATAGAAACTCCAGAAAATTTACCAAAAAAAAAAAAAAATCATGAAACTGTCATTTTTAAATTATAAAATATTTTGGTTTGCTATTTTTAAGCATTATTTCATCATGAGCCAGAGAGAGTTCTCAGTCACATGAACTTTAATCACATCAGACCATATATCAGTTTTCCTTTCAAGAGAAAATCTTGCTGTGAATCTAGGTAGATTCCATGAAGACTGTATCATTAGTGATGAAGGAACTTAATTTGAAAGCCAACGTTAAAGAGAATTGAAAGATATTTTAAGCATATTAATTTTAGAAATACAAGTTCAGAATTTTTTGGATACCGGTGGGAACCAGGATAAGCAAACTTCCAAAATCACTAAAGTGTAAGATCAAGAAAAAATGCATAACCATAAATATGGTCAACTGAGAAGATGTGAAGACAAAGAAGGAAGCATAGAATACATGTCAAAAAATGTTAAATGGAAAGATGCATTAGGAAAAGCTTATTTTTGAGTTTCAAATACCTGATCAGCAATTTACTCTTCATGCCTCCAAAATGTTAGTATTAACGTAGCTGGATTCTGTGTCCAGTTTTTAGCCCCCTAATACAAGAAAGAGATCAGTAAACCTAAGTACAAGGGAGGGACATCAAGATGATTAGGAGCAGGAGCACTTGCCCTGTGAGGAGAAGCTGAAGAAGCTGGGCTTGTTCAGCCTGGAGAAGATATGGTTTGGTAAGACCTGCAGTATTTTATGATGCTAAGTCTTAATTAAGCATTTATCTGAAATTGTCAACAGGCTAAATCTGATTTAACAGAATAAGTTCATTATCTGTTTTCTATTTGTCTTCCAATTAACAATTCTAAATTAGATTTGGGACTAGAATCATAGAATAGCTAGGGTTGGAAAGGATATTAAGATCAAGTCTTAAGTGTTCCAGTTTACCTGTGGATCACCAGAAACACCCATCTTAAAATTTTGTCTCTAAGGATAACAATGAGACATCTCATTTTTTGTGTCTGTTATGTATGTGTTATTTTAAACTATCCAGTTGAATTCACTATGGCTAAAATAGGGCTGCTCTTGCCTTGGTGACAAAAGTAAGTTGTCTAATTCTTTTTTTGCTACAGAATAGGAAGTGGTAGCCACAAAACTCTAAAATACAAAGTGATCAGAACTTGCACTTGAGGATATGCTACTGAGAACACTGTAACATCATACAAGCTTACATAGCAAAGAAAATATAATATGAACTCTGCTCTTCCATTCTTCTCTTTTGCTACATAACCTGCACTTTTCCTTTACAGAACTTTTGAGAATCACTACCAAAGTATCACAATTGCATGGCGCTTTCACAAACATCTATAAAAGAAACAAAATGTTTGAATTTGGGGAATATGTAAGGCTATAAGGAAAAGTCTTGAGATTTAAAGACTGGAATTTGCAAGTTGCTTAGAATTTAGATTAGATGTAAATTGCACAGTCTTAACTAAGCCAGGTGAATCCCTTATTAAAGGTTGTACTGACATTTTCAAATCAATATGGATTTTTATATTTGAGCAAATACAACCACAAAGACGTTTTTCATTAGCATATAAAGGAAGTTTAGCTATATTATGGTACTTCCCAGAAACACTTAAATGGAAAACCAAACACTCATCTGATCAGGTGCTATTGTCCTAGTGTCATATAACTTCACAGCTTTAAATAAGGGCTGATATGTAGCCTCTGCTTCTTACAGACAGCAAATCACAGTAGGTCACTGATGGTTCATAAATGTATGATACAACTGACCTAATGTGGCTTCTAAGCCTACTTTATGTTCCTTTTTTAAAAAAATCTCTCTTCCATTAGGGTTTTCTTTTATATTCATTAAACAGCGCTAATCTGTATTACTGCAGTGTAAGTAGCTGAATACAGAGCATTGCTCTAAATCAAGGCTAATGGCATTCATTCCTGTATTGGTAGCAGAAGACTTATCCATAAAAATGGCAATGTAATGGAAAATGTTTCACAAAAAAACCAACCAAACAAACAAACAAAAAAAAAAAACCAACAAAAACCCAACAACAACTATTAAAAAGCATAGTTTTGAATAAAAAAAAATTTGTAGAAATTAAAAGAAACTCAGTGGGTATTTATGAATGGAATCTACCGTAAGGAGGAACCAATCTGGTTATTTTGAGCAGGGTATTTTTCAAAGGTTTAGAAAAGCCTTGAATAGTTTTGAGTAGAGTGAAACCTTTCTGTTCATAGCTGTACTGATGAAATTTTCCTTGACCTCAAGCTACATAGATTAGTAGGAAACATGGCCTAGGCCCACCATGTTTGAAACCAGTCCTGGGGATAAAGTTCACTTATCTTCCCCTTGTATTGCAGGCAAAGGCATTTGTATGCCTTCAACAGCTCAGGACAAAGAACTTCTCCTACATATTTGCTCATTTGGAAATGGCAAAGTAAAAAGGAAGGAGGCAGAAGACAGAGCATACTTCTCACAGAACTGCTCTGGAAGTTGGCACTGCTTTGTGGTACAGACATATACAAAATTTATTATTGGTCTGTGGTGACACAGTAGAGCTCTGGCTGTGCTTCTGAAGGAAGAAATTAATTCATGGTATCCCATTTTTAATTGTCTGTGGTACTGACTGCTTTCATTCTCAAGTGTGCCCGTTTCTGCCAGAATGATTTACAGTAATAAAAACTATAGACACACCTTCCAGTAAGGTGTTCATAAAGCCCTTAATTAAGTCATTCCTACTCCGACACTTTCACTAGTCTATGGCTTCCTGGTTTAATATTGTAAGCTTTGCTTTTGTTGATGACTTTTCCTGCAGCCATGAATATCCGTGTCAAAAAATTTATCATTAATGCAGTTTATCTCTCTCCAGTGTCTTTTGTGAGACCGGATCTGAGAAAAAACATGAAACAGCCTTGTGCCAATCTAATTGACCTGAGTGCATCATGCACCACTGGCTGGTTAAATCAGTTCATGATGCTACTGGAGTTAAAAATAATACCTGAGAAAATTAGAGTAAGTCCTAAATTTGTTGATAATTTTTCAGAAGTGATGGAAGGTAGGTTGTATGAAGCTTTACCTTTTATGCTCCACTGACTTTTACTATGCAATGCCTTTTTTTTTCTCCCCAGGAAGAAATTATGTGCTCTAACTGCAGTGAAACAATCCTCTCGGTGTAAAATCAGATTAAATAAAATAAGTATGGTGCTTATAAACTTTTTTCAGTCTACCTATATTTAAAATGCATCTTCTAAAATTTGCAACTATAACGCAGAATATACATTATGTTATTAAATGTGCTCAGTAAGCTAAGCAAGTTTCTAGATAATTAATAAACATTTAGTGCCATTGATTTTTATAGCTTGGTTTTTGAACTCCTTATCAGTATTGAGCAGATGGGGCGTAACTATGAAAAACTGTATTTTAAACGTGATTACTATACTTGAATTTTATTTGAAAAATTTTGTTCAGTGAAGCATTTACAACTACAATTTAACTTCCAGCTGAAACTTCAAAGTTAAGGTATTTCTTTCTGTTTAGCACAATGATATTTAAATGATGTCTGCAGCATATAAGAGGAAACAGAAGACAAAAAATATAAAAAATATCTACTGTTTTAGAAAAAGCTCTACTTAAGAAGACATTTTGCAATAAAATATTTGATTGATTCTCTATTCAGTATTTAGTAAATCCTTTTTTAATACCAGCCTTAACAGTACTACACAAAGAATGACTTTTGATTGAAATTTTGGATTACAACACAACACCACAATTTGTCCATTGCAATTTGTATACTTGCTGCATAATCTTTTCATATTAAATGTCCTTCTGTAGTCTTTGATATTGAGCTGGGGGAGGGGCGATTCAAACTTTCTGCATAACCTACTTTTGTGAAAAAATTATGTATAAGAAGGAAGTGGATTAAGAAGAACTGGACCAGAGGTTTAAGGATGGGAGCCTCTGGATTTAAGCCCATCCAGAAGATGTCCATGTAAGTATGATTAAGGTGCTGTATTTTAACTAACTTCCAATTATTTGTCCTCTAAAAAAATTGTTGTTTATTTGTAAAGCTTTAGGGGAAATCATTCTTCATTGAAAAGGAAATCAAGCCCTTGACCATAAGTGTAAATAGCAAAATGAGATTACTGGAACACCTGTGACATGTTTCATAGCACAAATCTTATGTTCCCCCATCTTGAACATCAAATTCACCTGCTGCCTTATGGCTAAACTATGAGCTGCTTTGTGTTCTCTAGAATTCTCTTAGGGTTGTTGAACCAAGTGTCTATACGTGGATTTGGTGTTCTTGCTTCCTGAAAGACAAGTGCTATGCCACATAGTTAACTTTCCCTCTCCTTTAATCTCTTCTGCTGTTTCTTGAAATGTAAATAAAGCTAAACTCTAAAAGTCCCATTCATCATTGTCTTACAGTGCTGCAGCTGATCACACCTGTATCTCACAGATAGGAACTGCGACCAAATCAAAATAATAGTGTTTCCCAAAGTGCATCATTATAAATGACCAAAAAGAGAAAGATACAGTGTGCCTTGGCAGTATGACATATTATTTTATAATAATGTAATAATGAAAAATATATTATTTACATATTATATATTATAATTAGGGAACAGAGGGAAGGGAAGGGAAGAGAAAGGAAGGGAAGGGGAGAGTATTGATAATAGCTAAGGCGTGATAAACAAACCCAGAGGACTGTTGAAAAGATTAGGTGACATGTCGTGACAAAGGTAGTTGACTACTAGCAGATTCTTCCTACAAGATCAGCAGTTTGGTACACCCCTATATATAGTGATAAAATGGCATCATAGGGATTTGCTGAGGTGTACCATAGGCAAATGGGGCCTATCCACTTTCAGTAATTTTCAGATTAGAAGCTTAAAAGTCACAGATCAATCAAAAGATCCTAGCTGCAGAGAGATCTAACTCTAGCTAAAATATAATAAAAGAAAATCTAGTGAAAAGTTAAAAGTCCCACAACTGCCCAGCCACACATTCAGTGGGACACGCACACAGGGAAACAGCTTCTTATGGTTCAGTTGTTCATGTTCCCCAAGCAGACGCTTATCGCTTCTTCTTTATGGTTTACTACACAGTGACTCAACTCAAAACAGCATTTTACTCAAAATTTGTATTAAAGATTAGATTCTAACCCAGTAACGTTTTCTTTTTAAGACACAGTTCACAAGTGAAATGCTCATACAGGAGCCTGTCTGCCTCACACTTTTCTTGCCCAACAGAAAAAGTTTTGCAAAGGTTTAAACTTCCATGTTGCCCATCAAGCCACTTCGATCAGTCACACCCTGTAATGATGCTCTTTTTTTATAGTCCTTATAAAATATATTATTAAAAAAAAAAACAAAACTGCATTTACTGTTGTCATAAACAAGGCATTAGTTAATGTGTTAAATTTGTACTAAGAACCAAAATTATATTTCATCTAGGCCTTAAGAAACTTCTTTGTCATTTTGTGTCAGTGTCTTTCTTAAAGTATAATGAGTTAGTAAATGCCAGAGTAGACAGAATCAGGGAATATCTCAGTCAGCAGCTTCTAAATCAACAGCTAATTTAAAAATGAAGAATGCAGCTCATTTCCATGTGCAAATTTCAGCTACTGCACATATACCAGGGCCATTCCAAAATC
The DNA here is from genome assembly GCA_030323915.1 of Brotogeris chrysoptera. NCBI lineage: Eukaryota > Metazoa > Chordata > Aves > Psittaciformes > Psittacidae > Brotogeris > Brotogeris chrysoptera. Next base: position 6,152 of record JARCZZ010037137.1, on the reverse strand, counting down.
CTTTAAACAGCAGTTACTGGGGTTACAATCAATGTACAATTAATCTTCTATCATTTCTATAATATCCAAATATCTAAAATATAAATTGAAAAGTATCATTAAAAATCTTTAATAAAATATTTTTCAAAAATTTTCTTCCTAAAGATACCCATGAACAAAACCTGTCTTACAATATTCTCAAATTTTGGAACTTAGGGATAGAATCAGGGTTATTTCTATAAGAGACTACGATAAAGAGAGACCATGAAATATTCTTTTCTCTCTGAAGTTTCCATATTCTTAGAATACTTTGTGATTTTTTTCTGCATTTTACGTCACAGATTAAATACAGCTATACTTAACATCACTGAAGTAAATTAATGGAATTGCTTCTTTGTCAGTGTGCCTATAGCCAAAAAAAGCCCCATCTTTATCCAAATATAAAAAAGGTGTCCTGAAAATGACTAGCCCAGATATCATTGATGGAGAGGAATTAATTTGATACACTTGTTGAATATCGACTGTCTGTTGAATACCTTATCACTTTTTTTAATTCCTTTTTCTATCTACACAGAATATTCTCTTTAAACGAGGTATGTGCCTCTTCCTCTATGCGCTCAAAAAACTTACCTTCACCCTTCCAATTCCCACTCATTCCCACACAATTTACTGGGGAGAGCACCCTTGTCTTCACATCCATCCTTCTCCAGCAATGGTTGCAGGAAACCAAATCCTTCCCTTTGCTACTGCACCCACTGTTAGGAAAGCTCCATATGAATCCATATGGATTCATAAGACTCATAAGACCTGGTTGGATGGAGCTTGAGTAATCTGGTCTTGTGGAAAGTGTCCCTGCCTGTGGCACAGGATTGGAATTAGATGATCTTTAAGGTCTCTTTTAACCCAAACCATTCTATGATTATATGATTTTTGAGAAAACAAAAACAAACAAAGCAACAACAACAAATACAAAACAAAACCTGAAAAATAAATGTCTAGCCAAGATCATAACTGAAAATCATAAAAATAAACTAGTCCAGTATTTTTACATGAATATTCCATTCCAGAAATCCCAAGTTTTCCATTTCAAAGAATTTAAATTTTTCATTTGAAATTAACATTTTCTTTTTTAAAAAAAAGGAATGGTCTGGTTTCCAAAAAAAATCAAATAAATAGCTATTCTAAATGAAGTTACTATTTGCCACTCCTGTCACCCTTGTTAATGGCCAATTTAGCAACAAGCAAGCACCAAAGAACAATCTTTCTGGCTTGCAGCCTTTTTCTAGGTCACGTATTGGCATGACCCATGTGCTAAACTTGTCAGTTACCACTCACAATCACTTTCCTTCTGACTCAATGCATAAATAGTTCAAGAAACTGGAACGATGTTTGAGATGAGCAAAGCCTTTTTATCAAATGGGTAAACAGTGGTTTTCTGAGCTTATGTAGCTTCCTGTGTTCTCATGTTTACTTAGACAAATTGGTAATACCTTCATCAGCAAGAAGCCATTTCAGTTCCCTCAGAATATAAAGTACCATACAGTACTCTGGCTACGTAGTTTCAAATGCCTTCAAATGGGAAAAAGAACTGAGTTTAGATTCCTTACTAAACTTTGGTCCTTCTCTAGATAAAAGAATAACATTACCTCCACCAACTGTTTATATATTTACTCCGACCTTTATTTTGCTTATCCATCAAGTGCTAAAAAAATATTTCATTCCTATGGGATACTATTTACTTTAAAATTTGTGTTTCTTTGAATTTCATTTTCAATTTTAGTAGTCCAAATTAAACCATTTTTATTTAGGATTGAAGAAAACCTCTTCCTTATTCTGATGCTCTCCAATATAAACTCCTTAGTTTCCTTGGGAGTTTTGAATATCTGATCATACTTCTCTTCCGACCCTCTTCATTCTGCACCAGGTGTAACTTTAATTCTTGTTTTTGGCTTTCCCTGAGCATAGTCACTATCTCTGTTCCCCACACTTGACTCTATCCTTGCTTTAATCATTGAGCCTAGCCATCCACAACCTAGTCTTGTTTCCTCAAAGCTTTAGTTCCACCTGCAATAAAGTGAGACAAAGATCATTATCTTCATCTGTTCTAAGGGAATGCGCACAGTTAAAATTCATTCTGGGTTCAGGTACACAGTATACTCTTATCCTTTCAATTAAGACCTATAACATCTTCATTGCATTTAATTCTTCATTCTTGTTTCCTTTAAATACCAAACCGAACTACTTACTGTGATAACCAAATCATGACTATAGTAACAAATCTTTCAACATTTCTTCAAAGCAAGGGAACAGTAACAGGGGTGATATTTTTGTGAAAAAATTTGCTAGGGTAGCTGGTTTTCACAGTAACATCAATTTAGCCAAGGGATGCCTTGTTTTGCTGGACTGTCAGCAAATTATGGAACCAAAGACAATGAATGAACAAAACTAAGATCTTAACATTTTTATTTGGGTAGTTTTATTTGGAGATTCTGGTGAGGGGTAATTACAATAACTCAGTCATTGAACAGTCAATGGAAAAAATAGGTAGATTCAAAGCAACAGCTGGCAATGAAATCTTTAGGTTGGAGAAATGGCATTGAAAAGCAGTAAGTGGATATGGAAAGCAGCAAGTCCTGCAGTATCACCTTAGCACTTGTTGGAAGCATTTCTCATATATTTTAGAATTGTTTAGGTTGGAAAAGACCCTTAAGGTCACCAAGTCCGATTGTAAACCTAACACTGCCAAGTCCTCCACTAAACCATGTCCCTGAGCATCACTTCTTTTATGCATCTTTTAAATACCAGGAATAGTGATGCAACTATTCACTGGGCAGCCTGTTGCAGTGCTTCTGTGGTACATTGACCTTGGTTGGTTCAGCAAACCAGTCTATCACTCCTCTCTCCTCAGTAGGACAGGGAGGGAGAAAATAAGATGGAAAATTCTTGTGGGTCAAGATAAAGGCTTTTTAATAAAAAACAAAGGCTATCCATATGGAAGCAAAAGCAAACAAAAGATTTACTCTCTACTTCCCATCAGCAGGCAATGTCCAGACACTTTCCAGGAAGCAGGGCTTCAGTACATGTAGTGGTTGCTATGGAGGACAAACATAATAACAAATGCCACCCCGTCTTCTCCTTTCTCTTAGCTTGTATTGCTGAGCAGATGACATATGGTATGGAATATCCTGTTGAAAGATTTTATTAGCTGCCCTGACTATGTCCCCTCCCAAGATCTTGCCCACCTCCAGCCTACTGGTGAAAGGGGAATCTTAGAGAGACAGTCTTAATGCTGTGTAAGCACTGCTCAGCAGTAGCCAAAACACTGGCATGTTATCAACACCTTTCCAGCTACAATACAAAACATAGAACTATAAGGGCTGGTATAAGGAAGATCAACTCAGACAGACTCAATTCTGCTTTATAACCATTTCAGTGAATAAATTTTTCCTAATAGCCAATCTAAACCTCCCTTACTGCAACTTGGGGACATTTCCTCTCATCCTATCACTTATTATTTGGGAAAAGACACTGACACCCACCTTGCTACAAACCTCCTTTCAGGTAGTTGTAGACAGTAATAAGGTCTCCTCGACCTTCTTTTCTCTAGATTAAACAACCCCAGTTCCCTCAGCTGTTCCTCGTTAGACTCGTTCTCTACACCCTTCACCAGCTTTGCTGATCTTCTTTGGACACTTTCCCACTCGGTTTCTTTTTCTTCCTTCTTTCAAGGGCCTGGACAGCCACAGCCGCTAAGACAGGAACATGAGCGTGCACTGTACATCTCGATGGAAAAACCCGAAACTGTCCAAAAGGGTGCTTGCCTAAAACTTATCAAGTTGAAGAGGAAGATGGCCACCAGCCAGGTTAAACCTTGGAACTGAAAAGAGGTTTTTTAACAGAGGAATCAGATTGAAAGAAGTACAAAAGAAGTACAAGTATTTATAGCAGTGCACAGAAACTTTGCAGTTGAAAAAGCAGCAGTTAATGCCAAACTTGCCACTCTCAGAAATTGCTCTAGGGTATCACAACCATTTACAAGACTGGCCAAAGGAGCTTCCCAGTTAGAGGCTGTGAGCAACCTGTGGGGTGGATGACAGTATGAGAAACAATGCCCAGGGACCTGCATGGATGTGCAAGTATGAACCTACTTTGGGTTAGCAGTTGAGGGGAGCAGCATAGTCGCACTTAAAATTTCCCATGGGAGAGTGTGTGCAGCTTGGAAGGGTGGTGCTTGTGATTCATATTTCTTCTGGGGTGAGATGGATGCAACTACAATTTTCTAGGATGAGCCATAGGAAGCTGTTCAGGAATGTTCAGACATATACTAACATCTAATAAGTGTCTAGTGTTGCGATTTATCTGTTGAGTTGCTGATATTGATCCTAAATGTATAGTTCACTAATTGCTGATTAATTACATGTTCTTAACAAATCAAATCACTTTTATCCTGATTTGGTTTAAGCTATGTGAACTTAGCCTGCAAAAAAGTTTGAAATTTTCTTAATGATTTGCACAGAAGCAAGTTGCCAGAACTAAAGAGAGGATTTTTTTGCATCTCCTGGTCACTTCTTTCCAAATGCCTTTTAAATGCCATTAAAAAATACCAAGCCCCAAATACCCAAAAAACCCAAAAGCAATTAAACAAAATCTGCTGAAAAAATGTCCGTATTGCTCAAAATTGCAGCCACACAAGTTATAAAATTAGACGGATGGACAAGGAAAAAAAGTCATAGAAACTATTGGTGAAAGGAACAAAGAAAAGGGGGGCAGGAAGGGGGGAGGAGATTTCCTTTATATATTGGCACTACCATAGATGTTTCTAGATGTTTCCTTTTTTTAGGTATTTCTTAATTCATCTAATTCATGTTTCCTGTAACAACTGTGTAATTTTCTATTAACTTCAGGGGGCCAGGTGGAGAAATTAATCACATCCATGAAAGGTCACTCACATATAGCTTGACAAATATCTTGTTCCCAGCCTACCTAAATATGAATACAATGAATGCTATTACACCTTTAATGCATTCTACTGTAAAAAGACCTCATTCAAAACCCGTATAAATCATCATTCTCTTGTTCAATGAGTTACTCAGCTAACTAAGCCGAGGTACTCTTTGGTCAATGTTTGCTGTGAGAATTCTCGAGGAGTTGGAAAAGAGGAAAAGAAGGAATAAATAATGTCCTGTACAGCAAATGCAAACCATTAAGTATTTTTAAGTATCAAACTCCAGAGGGAATTATTTTTCTAAACGTCATTCTTCTGTCACATGGATCCTCTATCAAATTACCAACAAACATAGTCCTAAGAATATTATGCAAACAGAATTTGAAGTTATGGGTTAGTGGCAAAAACTCAGAGATCCTCTCTGGGGCTTTTGTCTCTGGTTTGTTTCTGTTGGTTTTGAGGGGAATTTTTTCTGCCTTTCATCTTGCTATTAGCTACAAACAATTTAGAATAAGGAATTAACCTACTGATGGTGGTTAGTGTTTTCTGTACCCTAGCCAGTTATATAGGCATCCTAGTTTGTCAAATGTTGACAAACTGATACAGACAAAAATGCCTGATACAGACAAAAATGCCTGCATTTTGTTGATGGTGCATATCTGAAAGATAGCTTACCTTTCAGAGGGAGCAAGAGAATTACTTTCAGATCAACAGTGCAAGATATAGAAAAAGTATATGGATGCAGCAAAACACTTGTGAGGAAAGTTTTGCCATCATTATCTAAAGATAAGAGACATATATATTATGGTTTGTTGGAGGGTATTGATTTTCTACAGCTTTGATTTTTGTAAATCACAGGCACTTCTTCTTTCTTCTACAATTATTTGCCCCCCAATTTAAGGCATTTAGATGTCAAGGGATCTGACACAAATACACAATTGCTACTTAGATGCTTAAATTAACTAAACTGAGCCTGAAGTTAATTGCATTTGCAAATTGCTTGCCCAGTAAAGGCCAGTTTGACACTGCAGGTACACATAACTTTTGCATGTACAATTATAAACAGTTATATAATTGTCGTGGTTTAAGCCTCACCCAGGCTAATAACTCACGAAGTTTTACTCACTCACTCACTCCCCTCTCTTTCTTCTCCCAGTCCCGGGGGGATGGGGAGGAGAATCAAAAGAATGCAACTCGCACAGGTTGAGATAAGAACAGTTTAGTAACT
>JARCZZ010037134.1:0-20443 GCA_030323915.1 Brotogeris chrysoptera | reverse complement strand
GGTCAGGTGTCCTGTCTCTGCTTCCTCCCGGCTTCCCCTCCTCCCTGGCAGAGCATGAGGCTCAGAAAGTCTTTGGTTAGACCAAAACATTACCAAGCACTAACTGAAAACACTGGTGTTATCAGTGCTGTTCCCAGGCCCAAAATCAAAAACACAGTGCTGCACCAGCTCCCAAGAAGGAGAAAAATGACTGCTACTGCTGAACCCATGACAATAATAATGATAATCTGGGAAACACAAGCTGCTGCTCAATATAATAATTTTCCTTGCTGATGTATCGCTGTTTGCTTCTGAGTCACCTGACCCGATGCTCAAACATGAAACATAAACTCCTCCACTTCACCTCAGAATTAGGCTTTCACAGCTCTGTTTTTATGGGGTTATTTACCTAAACCTGTCTGGCTCGGGTCATGCCAATATCCAGTGGGATATTTTTTAGCCCTAAACCTTCTTAAAAAACTCAGAGAAAACAAATACACAAAAAGCTGCCTCCTGATCACTCTTCAAATGAAGCTCAATGTGCTTGAGAAAAGGAAGATGCAGAAGCACATCTTTTAGATTTTCAGTTATCATTATGCACAATTAACAGGGAAAGGAGTAGCTAGAAGGAAGTTCACAGTGAAGCACAGATTCTACAGGAGCATTTCTAAATAAACGTATATTATCAAAAATATGCCGCTGGTTTATCAGTGAGGCAGTTCTAACTGGGACAAAACCTCACTAATCTTCTGACGCATAGCCGCCTCAGACCAAAATTATAATATTAATATTTAAAATCTCACTCATCTCCATGTGAAAGATAATTTGCAGTCTTCAACCTGACATGTCAGGACTCTTTGAAATCTGTTTCAAAGACTGACTCTGACAACATGACAATGCACCTTACATGAAGCAAAAAGGAAGATAGCAATGTCCTGCAACAGAAAGGTTACAGGATACAGGTGCCATTAAATAATGACCACCGGCTCTGCTCCGAACACACTGGGAACTAGGCACGGAGACATGCATAACTTACCTCAGGGGCAGAACCCATAGAGAACTAACAAGCCCACAGTGCATCTAGCTTTGGGGAAGAAAGACTAAATGTTATCAAACAGGAAGTGAAGGTGATGGTTCTCAATCCTGTGTATTGCTAGAAGTCCACTGAAAGAGTAGGCTTATTAGTAGGCTCCTCTTCTTTGATAGGACCATAAGAGGTTTCCGCCATATAAGGTACAAATAACCCCTTATATCTTTAATCATCAGTTACTACCTAAAGGTATCTGTCTTTCTGAATTACTGGCAGTGGAAGTCTTGACAAGAAACCAGGACTAGTATCCTTCAGCTACTTACAGCTACATGGAATGAATACAACTCCTAGAAGCAGAATTATTATGGTTACTTAGATTTCACTCCATGTGGTTTGGGAAGACTGATCTTTCAATTTCTTTCAATTTGTCAGTACAGTACAAGAGTTTTTTCTTCCTTACAAGCAAGTTTAAATCAACTCCACGTAAAGATGGTCACTAGATACAAGGATTCCAAGATTAAAAAAAAAGAAAGCAATGGTCTGGAACTAACTGAAGTTCAAGACATGCATTTTAATGCTTGAAGACTTGACCTACCTACACATTTAGAGGTACCTCAATTCAATTTCTATTACTAAAACAAATTTCAGTGCCAGGGAATTAAATCTATATCAAGGAATACTTGAATGAAACTAATCATAATTTTGTACTCAGTTACAGTACCTCAGAACAGGGAACTGCTGTTGAGTGTACTGGGGTCCACCCACACTACAGCTTTGGTAATTTTGCCAAAATATTTCATCATTTTACCGAAAGGCAAGGGTGGAATAACGCAGTTATTATCCAAACTTGTTAACAAAGTACACCACGTTACAATATGTAATAATTTCTTACACTGTGCACCAAGTTTCCCTAGACAATTTTTCCCCTCCTTAGTTAAACACATTACCAAGTCCAAGGTCACCAGGGCAGCTGGCCAGCAGTTGCAGAAGACTTTATTTAGCCAGCTCCCATACAGAGACACACATGAAGCAACAGGTTGCATTGCTTGTTTCCAAGGTAATGGCAATTTTTTTCAGTTTCCCAACACTTGGCTTACTACAGAGGATATATTCTCATCTCATTAGCATTGTACTGAAAATGAATTACCTGTAACTGCTCATCCTTTCAATAGCACTTCTCTCTTGAAACTCCACTGTATGAGAAATGCTCTGTCTCATGCTGCCAATTATACTACAAATTTTCTGTTGAGACCTCCATTAGCTAAAAAGCCTGTAATTGCAGGATGCAGACAATTTGTAAGAAACTATTTTGATGTGGCTCATTGAGGCAAAAAATCTGTATATTTATGTGAATGGCTAAACTGCCCCATCAGAGTTACACTTCAGGAGCCTCTGACTCTCTCCGTTCCCATGTGAGCTGCTCTTTGCCAGAACTGCACATGCCAACAATCACAACAATATCCTTCTTTAATTGAATCATTATAATGCCACCTGAGAGCTGCCCAACTCAGTGGACCAGGGGCTTTGTTCAGCTAGTTAAGCTGCATCACAGAGAAGAAAAGAGCACAAAATACAGGAACTATAAATCCTGGGAGGCTGTGCTGACAAGTAGAGATACAGGCAAGCTAATTGCCAGATAAAATATGTCAGTGTTGCTTACAAACTAAAGCAAATCATCTCAGGTCAGGAGTGCTGACAACTCTTTCTAAATCAAGTGTGCAAAAATGAGATGGTTTGACATCTCTGTATCAAAGATCTTAGCATTTTACATTTAATATAGAATTTGGCTATTTCAACTCTTCATTCCTAGTTGGGACGCAGAAAAAAGAAAAAAAAGAGAGAAGTTTAAAACATTCATAAGTCCAGAAAATCAATTTCAGATTTTTTGACTAAAGTACAATGCTGAAAGATGGCTTAAACCATGCAAGATTAAGCAGACTGTTAATGACAGTCATGAATAAAATATCTGAGCTTGCTAAAAAGAAATAAAATGCTGCCAGGCAATATTGTTCTCTGGTCTACCAATACAGGGAACTGTCCTAAGTACTCTCTGATGAACACTAAATTAGAGAATAACTTAATGAAAAGAATACAAGAATGACCGATCTCCTATTTTCAGAGACTCTGTTTGCTGAATTATTTGACACCATAAAATTAAATGTCAAATCAACACAAAAGTTTCCAATCATATTAAATGGATGCAATGGAGATAGTTTGAAGAGCCTCATTTACTACATATACCTATAATGCTGACACATCTGTCTCATTTTCCTTTCCTTTTGCAGGATGAAGTCACTGATGTGATCAAATAGTTCATTCTCTCTCCTCAGACAGAATACTTGTGGAAAACTAAAGATGTTTTGGCTTCACATGTACCACAAAACTCTGTATTAAAGCACTGTCATCACTTTTATATCTGCATTTGTAATTCTTAATTTGTGAATTTCTAATTAAGAACCAAATTTATTGGCCCTAATTATCTGTACTGTGTCAGACAGAGCAAATAAGTTATGTTCCAAATTGATTATAAAACAAGGTTGGCATTACATATATTAGTAGCTTTTGTTAACATTAAATAAATGCAGGGCAAGCTTTTGTCATTTGTTAAGAATAATTTAGGTTATCTTGAATTTATTTGAAAAACTATGCCAGTTCCATGTAATTATTATTGAGACCTGATTCTTTTCTAATTAGATGAACAGTCCCACTGGGTTTGTCCGTGCCATCAACACTACATGTTCACCACTGAACTTGCATTAATACATTAGACTGCACACTTTGCTGATTTAGAACTGTGCTTTTGGAATGATAATTTTAAGCATATTCTTGTACTACTGATGCATTGAAAATGCTTAATCAACAAACCCAGCACTTCATTTTAAAAGTGCTTGTAGTTTAATACAAATCATACAAGTAGCTCTTTTCTGCTTTTAAGTCCTGTGCCTTGCCCATTTTGAGCACTTATACCAAATTCCGGATATTGATACCTGGGGAAGCAGAGAGTTCAAGGGATGATGAATGAACATGCACTAACACAGAAGCAGCTAAGCTACTTTAAAGGAAGCAGTACTTTTACTACCTTTCAGTAGTGCTGAGCTATCTAATAATAAAGTTGATAAAAATAAATCCTTTCCTAGACATGTTCTCTCAAAGGCAAAAAGTGCAATCTTCACGTAAACTTTACTGAAATCTCACAGAATATGCAAAATCAGATAAAGTTATTAGCAGCTCAGATATTGATAACTACTACACAGCAAAGAATTTTCTACAGTTACTTTACAAGGTTTTACTTGAAAGAGAGTATATGAGGAAGATATACATTTTCAGAATTAAAAATGCTGAAAAATATAAATGGTCTACTGAAATAGAATTTAGTTGACCTCTTTTTAACATTTTATGGAAGATGGACAACTTAAAAGCATATTTTAAACTTCTGTGATTAACCTGTAATCATGTGGCCTGTTTGGAAGCTACAACTGTCAGTGATCCCTAGATATAAAATGGATACAGGGATAAAGGTTAATTCCCATCACATAAAACTGTTCAATATTAAATGGAAAAATCTTGAAGATACTATATAGTACCTTCTGTAGATAGTGATTTATGTCAATAAGTTATTTTTTTTTCTCCCTTGGACTGCTAACGTTCAACTAGTGGCTTGATGCACTAAGATATCACATAATATGACCTTTTCCTCTGCCTCATACACTGGGTAAACAATAGATCTCTGAGTAACGTTCCATTTCCACCGCTACACTACTGTGATCTCTTACTGTGTCTTCTTTGGATAAATTGAACTAAAATCATTTAATTAATACTGTATTGCACCAAAAAAAAAAAAAGCACTGCTCTTTTCTAATTGAGAAAAATAGCCCATGTTTGCTTCTGTCAGCAAAGTTTTTGAAGAATTCAGCATGCCAGAACTAGGTCAACAAACCCATAACACAGCATGGGCTATTAGTTCCATTGTTTTCAATTAGATTATATTTTTGTCTCACCTAAGAGTCCTATATCTAAATATATAGGACATGAATCCAGTTTGCTGCATGTGTATTAATGCTATATGGCTGGACAGTGAACAGCAGACTTGAAGTAGTTTGTAAAAACTACTCAACTGGTATTACAGAAAAAAACATGTAACTTTGGGGGAATATATCACACTGATGCAGCTTTGGAATCAAGAAAAGGTTACAGAAAATGCTATGCTAACTATATGAGAAATTGGGTAGGTGGCAAGTCCAGCTCCCTGGCCTTCATGAAATTTTAAACAACAAAAAAATCTATTAAGTAAAGACAAAAGTTGTATCTTTTAAATTAACCACTTGAAAAATAATTTAAATATTCTTTAAAATTGTTTTATACTATTAATACTTCATAATTTATTTTTACTCTGGCCTTTCCAAACCAAGAAGCATTCTCTGTATTTAGGAAATGTCACAATCAGACATGGGGAAGATAAAAATTTATGCACTCATGCAGAATTTACCGCTTTGAATGAATAGGTTTCAAAGTTAAATTCCATATAGAAAAAGAAAAGTATGTCCATTTATTTATATGTTTCTTAGAACTCAGAAATTATTCATCAGAGTTAAGTGGAAATACAACATTCTGAAGCCTTGAACACTAGTGTTGCACAACGAAACCAGAGAAAGCTTATCCAAAGTAGTTAAAACCCACATCCAGTCAGTGAAATTTCAAAACAACAGAAGACAATTACGATTTTGGAAATTGGACCTCTGCTTTTCAGTAAAATTATTATTTCCATCACAGGTGTGAAACGTTGGTTAGAATGACAGAGGAAAAGGAAGCAATGCTATGGGTACTTGATAAGGAAACTGTTTGATGAAGGAAATCTTGGCAAAATAATTTATGTTAATAGAGGAATTTCTGTAAGAATACTTCATTCAGAATATATATTTTTAAGTAATTAAAACGATAAATAATATTAATTTGTCGGGCCATAACTTCAGCTTCTAAACTGCGCTCCCAGTGATAGAAATAATGTTTCTTAGGCAAAATGCATATTTTTAAAATATGGTCTTTCAAAGCCAAGATGTTTCCTGACCTATATTGATAGCTTGTGATATGATGGTCCTGACATAAAAAATTAGAGTCTCCAGTATATCTCAGAAACAGGCAAGCTCAACTGGAAACCTGACTTCTGAGATCTCAAATACGCTTTTCAAAACAACCTTATAAAAATGCTGAAAAGGTTTGGATTTTTTTTCCAAGGAGGTACAAAAGCAAAATGTCAAAAGTCAACTGAAACAAAAAAAAAACCACAACCCAAACCCAGAACACAGTCTGGTACACTGCTCAGTATACAGGCTAAGATTTTAAAGCAGAAAACACAAGCACACATTTTTGTAGGAGATGCAAAACAAATACTTATACATATCTAACTTAGATAAAAAAAGTGAAACTGCATTTTGCCTTCATAAAAAATACTAACAAAAACATGAGATACAGGATAGAGCAGAGCCATGATATATTTATGTGCCTAAAAAACAAGTGACATTCCTCAGGAGAATACTTGCATTTACTACAAAGTATTGTTTAATTCTAAGTCCACAAAAACAGATTTTTTCTAAATTGGGACAGCTTCCTCACACCATTGTTTACTAATGGTTTTAAATCTAAATTTGCCTGGTTGGAATCTCTCTCACTTGTCAGATGATCCCAAACATTACAAAACAACATCACAGCAGCCGATCATTTTACAAGCAGCTATTGCCAAGCAAGAAGGAGATCTCTCTAGAAGTATTCAACACCATTATCGTTCAAATGCTGAAGAGGAACGAAGTAGTTACAAGAAATGTTTAAAATTACATTGATAGAAGTAATATTTCAGGGTAAACAATGATATGAAAATGGAGTATGAATTTAGAAAATGAGCCTGTTTATAATAACTGATGAGGATGCTGACTAAAGCAGAGGATTATTTTTCCATTCACAATGAAATGGCAAGGGGGAACACTATTATCATTGAATCACAGAATAGTTTGGGTTGGAAGGGACCTCCAAAGATGATCTAGTCCAATCCCTCTGCATTAAGAAGTGACATCTTAAATGACATCAGATTACTCAGATCCTTGTCCAACCTGACTTGAATGTTTCCAGGGATGGGACATCTGCCAACTCTCTACGCAACCTGTTCCAGTGTTTCATCAACAAGTGGAGAAGAAAAAGTCAATGCATTCTGGTGATTTCTGCACTTCTTTCTGCCCTGCAGCAGGGGAAGACTGAAGGCGGCAATCTGCTTGTCTCCTAATATTTCAGCATCTAGGGAACTGAGATACTGCAGAAAAACTAGATTTCTATCTCTCTTGGTCCTTTAAATTGCTCTGAGGCATCAAACTCCATTAAATACAGAGACACAAGTGCATCATCAAAACAGGTTTTTATCAGTAACTTGTAAACTATGCTCTTCTAAAAAATTGGTTTTAGTAATTGTATTACAAGATGGTAAGATTTTGGTACCAATTATATTTGCCACTTTTTTAAAAAATGTGCTGCTGATGTAATACAGTGATGTAGCATTATATGACAGATGTATTGGTTTCACAGTAGTCTGTTCACCCTCTGTTACACAACTTATTTGAAAACAAATATTTGACCTAATATGAATAGACAGAAACTAGACAGTTGCAGGTAATCTGACGGTGTTGGTTCTTAAAGCATGCGTAATTCATCCATTTTTTAAGAACTGAAAAGAAAACAGATGAATTACTGAAGTATAAATCTGCCAACTGAACAATACAGAAATAGAACAGATAAAGTCCACAGAAAAATACATTCATGGTACATACTATATGCAAAAGACATATCAAGAAGAGTAGCGAAATAAATGAAACTGAGCATTTCAATCATTTTCTACAAGATCTAGCTATCAGTATTTCAGTAACACCAGTGTGTTTGCCTCTCTCATTAAAAATCTTACAACCTCCTTTGAGCCAGTAAAAGTTCCAGGCCTGTTCATCTTTTTCTACTTCTGAGAACACCACACACACACTCCAATAACATTCATGCTAAAAAGCAAACCTACCTAATACAGTTCTTCCTGGTAGCAATTCAGGAACTGCAGTGCAAACTATAAGCTTATGTAAGACAAGCAAGGTATACAAATATTAGCGTGCCATTCAGTGACAAAATGAGGAATTTCTTCATGTCGAGCAACATTCGTTCATCTCTCATTAACTATAACAAATTTATCAAGCTTCCCATAAAGACAGGAAAAAAAACCCAGGTCATAGGTGTTCATATTCAGAAGAGAGTAATAACAAAAGAAGTTCCACATACATTTTGGGGGGGGGGGAGAGAGAGAAAGTAAATATTGGGCGGAACCTATGTGGAAGGTAAAAGTCTTTTTTTTTTTTTTTCTTTGCAATACGTTTTACAGTTTGGAAATACAATGTCATTTGAATGGGGGAAAAAAGCACAAAATGTATTTGCTATGAAACAAAATTATAAAAACATTTCAGGTCAAATAACTTTACTTGAAAAAAGTTATTTTTGTAATCTACTATGAAAGAGTATAATTACAGAGTAATTAAAACAATGAAAGGTATTTTGCAAAGAATGTCAGAACTGCCATCATCTGAGTAACAATTTCCCAACATTTCCAAAATTATTCTAGTACAGGATTCTAGTTATATCCGCTTGATTCTAAGATGAATTTAAAATCCTATTTTCCTCAGACAGAGTAAATGATTATATAGTATTCACAAAATCCTGGTATTCTCCTAAAAATTGCTAAATTTATAGCAGCAGATCAACTTGATTAACAGAATGTAGCCCATTGCTTCCTTTAGTAGCTATTTGGAAGGAGAGAATTAGTCAGAATTTTGATAAGGGTTTTTGATTCTACACAGTGAATAGAAAAAGAAGAAACAAGAGTTCTTTGTTTAAAAATGAAAGCTAAGTCAGCCTTACTCTTTTACCAAAGCAGGCTTTCCCAGGAGCTTTCTTAAAAGGAATCTCTGATAAAGTGCAGTAGTGCCAGTCTGTCAAACTCCATCAGAGTACTTAATTCCATCGTACATAGTTAAACACATAGACACACAATGAGACTTTGCTTTATCTCTTAAAGTTACCTGATGTCCAGAAGCCCTGTCCTTCTCCACTAAAAAAGGACCTAGTTTTTTCTCACTCCCACTCAGCATTGCTCTATTTTCTCAATGAACCTCTACCATGTGTTGGTATAGGATCAACTTCAATAAAGCCTCATTCATCAAAGCACTTAAACAGTTGGTAATCTCTAAGGCTGAAAATGAAAGTAACTAAATACCTAATTCAAATTAAAAAACAGTGGACTGACATGTCAAAAGACAGCAGATGACACAAAGAAGAGTGTGTACATTCCAGTACTTTTGGAAATAGGAACCCATTCCAATGTGACATTTCCTAGTTTATATTTTGGCTGGCTGCAGTATAGTTCGCAAAAGTAGAACACATTTTGTGATACTTCTTTTCAACTGTATGTAGCAATTACATTGTCTCTAGCACATCACTGAACTTGCTCTGAAGGAATTAATGAAATTAAAAACTAACTCCCATCTTATTTAATTTTTCTCTGTTAAAAAAAATTAAATGAATTTATGTTATATTTCTACAGTATATCCAATTATAATTTCCTTAGAGAGAAAGGAAGTAATTTCATTTAAAAAGGCTATCTTGCCATCAAAACAGTAGCTTTTGAATTCTGATGATTAAGACACTTCAAAGCAAATCAGGTCTGAATGTTCTATACTTGTCCTATTTAGGCTTAGTTTGACATTTAGTGTATTTACATTTTATTTTCATTTGCAGTCAAATCCCTTTCCATTAGAAACATCCCGTGTCTTTATTATCAAATCATGTTTGTGCCACAGAAGAAAGTAGAACAGCAGTCATTAACAGATTTGAAATATGTGCACTCTGAAAATTGCGAATGATGTCTGCAAAACATTTGTTTAGACTATCTGATCCACAATCTGGAAAGGAAATATTATTTCCTTATAAACCAGTTTTGGTATTCACATACACATGTACACAATGAGAACAGAACAATATTCAAATCAGAAGCACTGTAATTTAGAACCAAAAATTGAAAATGGATTTACGGCCCACCAATTAATTTGTGCAATTATTTTTTACTCTGGAAAAATTTTGGCAAAATGCTGCATGAAAGAATTATTTGAGAAGTGAATGGTATGTTTCAGCCAAATTTTATTTTACCAAAAGGACAGAATCATTCTAGGTATTAGTTAGAGTGAGCAGAATATGTGAGAATATGTGAGAGAATACTCAATGCATAATGGAAGTCTGGATGCCATACACACCTTTCTTCCAGCCATAAGTTTGGTCAAGACATCTCAGCTCAATCTCAGATCTCAGCTGATGTGGGTCTGATTAATTTGAAGAGTTGGAAGAGTCAGAATTTCTGTACTTGATCCAGTTGGATCAAACTGACAGCTTGCACGTAGGTCTTAGAAACCGTGGATCGCAAGTTTCATAGGAAATTACTCTCATAACAGAGAAGTTTGATTGTAATAAAGCCACTTCTCACTTGAAAAATCCCAGCCCCTTTTGAACAGCAGTTTTTCCATCACCAGTTTCTCTGCCTTACCAGTTTAAAGCATGGAAAATAACAGGGTCTAACAACCAATGCACTACTTCACATAGTCCTGTATCTGTGCAAGGGAGCACTTGGTAGGACCCATTTCACACTCCAAATGTATTACAGGCTAATAATTGCTACAAGAAATAGGGTACTCGAGAAAACATATGTCCCTATACAGAGGGATTAGCCTGCAAGTTATCAGCACTTTTCCCAGGCTGAAAGTCAGAAGGAGAAAAATGACTGCTACTGCTGGACCCTGTTGTAACAAGCAACTGGAAAGAATTAAAGAGGGTATGTTCAAGAGCCTACACAGTGAAATGAGTTAATACTACCAAGGAACTAACAAAAATAACAGTTTTCAATCTCAGAATCTAGACTTCATTCTAGGGTCCAAGTCATTACAATGATTAAATATTCTACAACAGATCATTAAACCGCATTTTCTAACCAAGAACTTGAAAGCAGCACACTGCATGTCCTTTGAAAGTCACAGTGCCAACTTTAAAAAGTTAAATGAGTTGCCAACAGATAGAAACTCATTAACACAGGGCTGATGGCTTTCTGGCATTGTCATGAAAATTAACTGAGGGTTCAGCACTAGGATGGGTGTTCAGTACCTCTGCAGTTTGCATGTAGGCAACTGGGACAGCACAGAGCTCCTGCACTGAAGAAATACCAAGCTGCTTTTGCTGCATCTTCCCTTGCATCTTTGACAAGCACATATGTAAAGCAATAATTAATTCTCAACTTCACTAATTCTCACCTGATGTCACCTCAGGAATTGTCAAAGTGCTGACTCCAGCACAAAAAATCAAATTAATATAAGTAAGAGGCGTTTAATGTGAAATTTACTTCAGAACTTCAGACATACAGCAAGACTTATAGACTCAAAACATTCACAGTAGTTCTGTTATATTGACTACAAACCCACCAGCCCTTAAATGTTCAACTCCTCTAGATTTCTTAATTTAATTGCTAGAAGATAAATCAACAGTAGCATTCATTTTCTCACAATAGAGAAGACAGAAAGAATTAATATTTATGGCTAGAGAAAATGTAGTGAAGAAAAAGCGAAAGGAGGGCAAGAATAACTGAAGCTATAGAAAAGGGTCTATGCAGGAAGGGGGTTGACATCTAGATTGAAAAAATCAGAATCAAGATAATCAGAGAGAAGACAGATGTGAAACGCATAGGCAGGACTTTGATCTTATGAAAGATGTTCACAGCAGGGGATTGCACTAGATGACACATGAAGTAAAGACATCAAATGAAGTCATATTAGGCAAAAGGCTTAAGACAAATGAAGAAATTTATTCATAAATTAGTTGTGAGACACATCTTCAACTAAATAAAATTAATGGATCCTCATGTTTCCTCAGCCCATGGGAGACTTAAAATTAACTGAGTTCTAGTTTACCTCCACTAGGAGAAAAGCACAGCACTCATTGCTGCTGAAAGAACCTCAGTCACAGTTTTTAAAGATGCATAAACAACAGTATACTATTTTCAACACATTATTTACATTTAGGTCATGCTTCCTCATCCTTGGTATCTTCAAGACTTCACTGTAAAAAGGCTGGTGGGGTGGGACTGCTCACTTCTGAGAACCCTGATAACCATTTAGTGCCTCTGTTAGGATGATGCATGACAGAGGATGTGCTATATTGTGTCTTCTGTGCACATGACTGAGAACAGTTCATAAATGGAAGAAGGAAGAAAATGAGGTAATGGCTTCATGCTGAATTCAAATCACAATGAAGTGAATCAATAAAAAAAAATATTTTTTTAAATGAACCTACAGAGCTGTTCATGCTGGCATACAGAAGTGCATAGACATGAAAACATGGTTTTAGTATTTGTTTCTCATCCTTCCTCCATGCCTATCATAATCTCTGAGATCTAGATAATTGGTTTATCTTCAAAAGCTATTTTAAATAATACTATTTTCAAACTGTGTCATTTTATTTAAATCTTTATCCAGTAATTCCATTTTAAATTACTAAAATTGAAAAACTTTCTAAAATAGTATGTTTTAGTTGAAAATCCACTTTTTAATTTTTTCCAGACATAGCAATTTAATTATTTTGTTATTTCTGAGAAAATGGGGAAAAAGCATCTTTGCCTTAAACTAAGACAAACAGTAGAGGGAAAGATAGCAAAAATCAAGCGAGGAAATGGTGGACAAGGTTGGCAAACAAAAGGCATGTGGGGTTTAGTAGACACAAGGGTCTTCATGATCAACAGCACAGGACAAAAGGGAGCCCACCTCAAGCGTATGCACATAAATAAGGATGTGCCTACAGGACAGCACTGTGGGGAAACCTCTCTTACCTTTCCTGGGAAGTCAGCATGACTGGGTGCCTCTCTGAAGTGCCTGTGCATCAATGCACACAGCAAGAGTAACAAGCAGGAGGAATTAAAGATTTGTTTGCAGTTAGTTGCAGGGCTACAATTTCCTGGGATTTTGGAGACCAGGTAGTCTCCCCATTCATAGCTCACACAGTGGAAGCATTGCAATGGGTTTATGGGAGCTCTTTGGGAAAAACAGGCTGGAAAGGAAGGAGGAGGTGTTGTTTGTTACATGGGAGAGCAGTGAGGATGTGTGGAGCTTCACCCTAGACGGATGTGGAACCAGTGAAGAACAGGATTAGTGGGTAGGCTGACATGAGTGATGTTACAGTGTGTCTGCTACAGACCACATAATCAGAAAGCAGAAAATGCCTTCTTTAGACAGCTGGAAGAAGCCTCACATTCACAGGCCCTGGTGTTTATGGAGGTTTTAGCCACCCTGATACCTGCCATAAGTGCAATACAGCAGGGCACAAACAATCTAGGGGGGTTCTGGAGTGTGGGGGTATCTGGAGTGCAAGAACTGTTGTGGTTTAAGCGCAGCCGCCAACCCAGAACCAAGCAGCCACTTGCTCACTCCTCCCCCTTTCTGCCCCTGCTCCTGGAGGGATGAGGAGGAGAATCAAAAGAATGTAACTCCCATGAGCTGAGATAAGAACACTCCAGTAACTAAGGTATAACACAAACCACTTCTGCTACCATCAATAATAATAATGATAAGGGAAATAACAAGGGAAGGGAATACAACCGCTCACCACCCATGACTGATACCCAGCCTGACCAAGCAGTGATCTAATCCTTCCAGGTAAATGCCCCCAGTTTATATAGTGGGCATGCTGTACTGTGGTATGGAATACCTCTTTGGTCAGTTTGGGTCAGGTGTCCTGTCCCTGCTTCCTCCCAGCTTCCCCTCCTCCCTGGCAGAGCATGGGACTCAGAAAGTCCTTGGTGAGGGTAAACATTACTGAGCAACAACTAAAAGCATCGGTGTTATCAGCATCGTTCTACAGGTGTATCAGCAACAAAAGGAAGACAAGGAAAAATATGAGGGTCCTGCTGCTGGAGCAAGGGACTTGGTGGCAAAGGCCATGGAAGAACCTTAGGTATTCAATGCTTTCTTTGCCTCAGGCATTACAAGAAAGGAATCCCAGAAAAAAAAGACGACTTTATTTTTCAATGTAAGGGCAATAGAACACTGAAACAGGTTGCTCAGGGAGCTTCTAAAGTCTCCAACCTTGGAGATACTCAAAACGTGACTGCTCACAATCCTGAGCAACCTGCTCCAGTGTTGTGGCTTAAGCCCAGCCGGCAACCCAGAAACCATGCAGCTATCTAGTTAAGCCTATTTCTTCCTTGCTTAAAGCAGTGTGGTTGAACAAGTTTATCTCCAGAGGTCTCTTCCTGCCTCTAATGTTCTGTGATTTCACCATGCATGTCATTAGGCTACTACTTAACAGCAATACCATGATTACCTGATGCATCAGCACGAAGACATGCAAATAGCCTAGGATTGAATGATAAATGCAAAAATTTTAATTTACTGCCCAATTTTTCCCCCCAGAAAATAATAAAATTGTTCAGTCCCAAATTGCAACTGCCTTATCATATTTTATAAAGAAGCAGAAAGATATTATATACAACTACATTTGCCATTCAACCTTCTCTGGTAGTTCAAGAAGCTGAATGACACTTTTTTAAGCATCGTGTACAATACCCCTTCTTATTAGCAGGTACTTCTGAATGAAGTATCAGTACACATTAAGGAATGGCAATAAAATGAGAGCTCAGGGATTAAAAATGCCTGATTATAAGCTTATTTTTCTCTGGATAATAGCTTTTATGAAAGTTGGACTCAAAATACTGCAGAACAATGAGTTCCTTCATCTTCCAAGGTCTCCCTGAGATAACCAAGGTGATCACACTTAACTAGTTGGTTTCCCTACTGACAAAATGAAGGCTTTCAAGCAACTACCAGGTGAAAACTTTTCAGTTTTCAGCAACTAATTAATTATTTTGGTTATGTTTTCATGTACAGAATGGAATATTTATTTATTCAGATTGTTACTGTAATCATCAAGAAGATACTTCATATACAAACATAAGGTATATAGCTTTCAGGACACTGCACTGATTTTTTTAACGGTACTCATCTAATGAGTATTTTAAAATATTTTGACTAAAATAGATGGTCTTTCTGGTGGAAATATTATTTTTTTTACCCAAATAAGCAGCAAGAAACCAAAGCCAATATGAACTCATACATAAACTATAAAAACACATTATGTAGTCTCAAAATTCAAGTATAATGATGAAGCTTAAAAAAAGGGGGAGAAAATAAAAGAGTAGCATTAAAGGACAATCTGATTGAATGATAAAACCCAGCCAGATGATATCTCAAAAGATCTGTTCAGGCTGCTATTTTATTCCATGCATTGTTGCCTTAGCTATACAATGGACTTCATCAGCGCACTGATGCATTTATTTTTGACTGCTGACTTTGTACTCATCTAAAACTGACCAGTTTGAACTTTTTTCCTGAGAAAAATAGTTCCCCCAAGAAAAGAAAAAAATTCCCTTCCTCCTCAGCTTCTTTGAATCAAAGTTCACACTTAAAAAGTGAGGGGACAATGTACAAAAGGGACAACTCTGAGAAGTAGCATAATCTATTAGTAAAGATACTATCTGCTATAGTTGTGGGGCATAACACATACTTTAGCAATATTATTTAACTCTCATAATCTCTTTCTCTGCAGGGCAAACGTAAGAATTCCTGATCACCTCATAACATGGACTCTTTCCTCACAGTAACCTTTTATGAAGAAATGACATATTGATTTTACATATAGGCCACTGAAGAGAGAGGATGTACCTATAGAAACTTACAGATGCAAATACAAGCAGGCCCTGCCTGAGCTCTGCGCTAACGGGAAGCCGGATAGTCACATGAGCATGAAGACAGCTAAATGATAGAGCCAGACTGACAGCTTTCTTAGTACATGATAGGTCCTTGCTCTGTGTGGAGCTCCCAGGCAGTGTAGGCACAACCACATTCACCTACAAAGGACAATATATCTGTAGTATTAATGGTATTCCATGACCTTTACCAAGGTCATGAAAATAATACATAAAACAACAAAAATATAAATATTATTATAGTGATTATTATAGCAATATAATATTCTTATAAGCAATAAACAAATACACCACACCCCCCCCAATAAATTTAATCCTAACTTCACAAGGATAGACTGTAAGCGAATCAACCATCTTACTCTTATTGTGGGTGTCAATACATGTGTCCATTTTCTTACCCCATATGTTGAAGCACACTCTAATTGTTGGGCCTAGGACACATAGGCTGCAAAGATGAAGACAGTCAATTTACACTCTAAAAGTTATGCTATAAATTAAAAGATACAGAATAAAATAAAATATAGAAAACATCATTGCTACTTATGTTTTTTATCATTCTTCCACACCTAACTGGACAAGAGGTATATTCAATGTCAGCCTCAGGAGCTCAAGTGACAAAAGGACTTTTTTAAATTTCATAATCCTTTCACAAGGCATACAAACAAATGTCACATAAAAAAAAAAGAAAAAGAGAAAAAAAATACTCAGTTTGGACTTGATTCTAGCTGCCATCCCAATTTTCAGGAACAAATCACCCCAGGCCATCAAATGTTCAGCAGTTTAATCACGAGTAGGATCATGGATTCATGGGCACAGTTATGAAAACACATTGCATTTATTAGTGAATTCTGGTTGCCATGTTGCTGTGATTGCGCCATTACAATCTCTTTTCAGGACTAATAAAGGTGATTTCAGCTGTAATGCAAATAAGATGCTGATAGTGTAATAAGAAGTTCAGCTGCCCATGGCTCTCATTCCATTCCTGTTCCATATCAAACTGAAGACCAGCTTATGACAGCAGACCATGTAAAACAAATAGCATATGAAGGGATTTCTCATTAAAGGGAAATTATTTTCTAGGTAGCATTGAGCATTATTATTATACATCAAAGCCTAGTTTGAAAGATTTAGTCTGCTTTATATTTCTGTTCCTTTTGAAGCCAATCCCAGAACTTGATGGCATTCTCCCTTGCTTTTCATTTGCCTATTTCTCATTTCATTTTTTTGTTTGCTCGTTTATATCAACTCTGGCATCAACATAATGTTCCATGTTAAAATCTGATAAACACTGTCTGAAGGACAAAAATATGCCCTTGAATAGTTTGCCTGAAAACTATAAAAGGAAGCTTTCTATGAACTCCACCTTAGTGGAGTACTTAAAGTACTTACATGTACTTTATTACTTTCTGGTCACTCTCAGAGACTTCCTTTATTTTTGTTTAAAGCTGCAATATACTGAAACTCTTCTGTACCTCCTTGAGTAACTGCTGCTGAATTCCTCTACCATTTCAATCTCCAAATTTGACTTCAGAATTTTTCTGCATATATTGCAATAATTGCTTTCTCTACATATATTATGCCTGTAGGTTATCAGCTAGAAATCTTATAGCTCTTATTTTGAGGCTCAACCTTCAGCACTTCAGGTAAGCTACATGACCAGCTGATATTGTTAAATAACAGTGCACAGAATAAAATAAAACCCACTAAGAAATGGTTTGTTTATACTGCAGCACATCACCGTAGAATTCATTTTTATTTCAGTCATAATAAAGAATTATTCCCATGGCATTTAAGGGCTTATAAAATTAATAAATTCTTTCATACTTTAAAATGTGGCAACAAAGCCTCTTACCCAATGGTATGCAAATTTCTTTTTGAATTTCATTTGGGTTCATAAACAATTATTTTAATCAATTAAGTGTAAATGAACCAAGCAATTACAGAAGAGTGATAGCAATACAGGAATGACTGCTCAGTTAGGAAGTTAAATGAGTTGATCAATTCCTAACATAATACCTAGCAATTCTTGCAAGTTTTTGATTATATATTTCACAACTATGGTTTATTACACATATACAGAATTTCTTGTCTTGCCCTATGCAATACAATTCTAATACCATTTATATCTAGTCTTCTCAATAGCGACTATTCAAAAGTGTGACACTAAGCACCAACTTCAGCAACTTTTTTCTCCCTGTCCCTCTTCGCTTTTCTATCTCAGATATAAGCTACTCTCCTTTCCATTCCACATTATCCTATATGCCTTGTAGCTGCTGGTATACATCCTTGAACCCATCTAAGATCCCAGTACTTTTGAGCTAATAACAAACATAACTCAGCTCTGCCATTCAGAATTCAGTCCATGACATTGCCAAGCTCCCACATAAGTGCCTGCCATGTCATCCATTGCTCAGTATAGACTATAACTGACATCCTCAAATCAAATGCAATAATTTGTTTGTAAACTACACATAAATATCTTCCAAGCAACATCTTTGGATTCAGTTATCTAGAGGTAGACACATGGCCATGCTCTATTCCAGCTCAATTATTTATGATTTTGTAGTTACATAGACTTATTTTTCACTTTCACTTAAACGTCTGGAAAAAAAAAAAAGCTGTTAGTGACAGGTGATGAGCTAGCTAATGAACACTGTAGAGTCTCACCATGCAGCATGAACTGCTTCTGAATAAGAGGGGGGGAGGAAAAAAAGCCTAATTAAAATACCATAAAAAACTTCTAGTGACTTTTCTTTTTTTGTATGTGTGTTAATTAGTGTAGGGCTCTCTCTCCCCTAAATACAAAGAACTTTGCAAAACAGTGCCTGAGAGGTGTGTCCAGACTATGGTGGTTGTGAAACTAGACTTCAGCACAGCCTCAAAGAGAACTTCACTGATAGGCGTGGGAGGACAAATCGCAGGGATAGGGACTACATTAAGTAGTACTGGCGATGAATCCTCTCAGGAAACCATCATCACAGTTCAGGCCTCACGCTAGAAATTTTCTATTTTCTTTTAATTCAGGCTTCTTTGTAAATACTTGAAGATATAGATGCTACTCACTTCTTCCACAAGTGCGACCAGCTTTTCTACCTAACTTATTAAAAAAACACTAACTTTTTTAAAAAAAAGAAGCTGAAAGGGAGAGGAAATGGCGAGTTGTTACAGCTGGACAAAAAAACACGTATTTTGCACATTACACAAAACCTGCAATATATACTCATTTTCAGATAGTTTGTGCTCAAATACAGAAAGACCATCTCATTTAACATAGAATCATAGAATCATAGAATAGTTAGGGTTAGGGATAATAATAATAGTTAATAGTTAGGGATCTCAATGAAAATTTTAACTCTGAACCAGGGGCTAGTAGTTCTCAGCTTATGTAGAGCTGAGAATCTGCTCTCTTATTTCCTGTTCCTTCCACTGAAAAAGGGTTCTTGTTTTAAAAATTCAGTTTTAATTTTGCTTCTTAAAATTTTCAAATCTACTGCATTAAAAGTAGAATCATAGAATAGCTTGGGTTGGAAGGCACCTTCAAAGATCATCTAGTCCAGCCCCCCTGCAATGAGCAACTAGATCAGGCTGCCCAAAACCACATCCAGCCTTCTATACATCACAAACTTACAATGTATGTTTCCCTTAATTAGTTCACAATTAGAGATAGGAGAGAAGAGTATTTTATTACAATTTTACTTGTGGTTTGTAATGGTAAAATTGCATTAGGAAATTCTGAACTTCAACCAGTTACAATCACCTTAATGTGCCAATGATCAATTGCAACGTTTGTTTGTTGTTTTGTTTTTTTTTTTTTTTTTTTTGCAGCAAGTGTCTTTACAAAAGAAGTGAAATACTGCAGCAGGACAACAACCTGTTAGCAATTCTGCATGAGAAAACCTGACTATCACAAATTCTCTTTAACGATTTTTTCAAGCAAGCACCATCCAAATTTTAAGGAACCTGAATGCTACCACTTCCACTGCCAGACAGATGGACCCAGGATGCCCTGCCTTCCTCCCAGCGTCTCACAAGGTGACTGTAGGTACTCTAGAGCTTGAAAAGAATAATAAGGTTGTCAACCTTGTGGCTGTAGGTATCATTGATATAAATTGAAAAAATGGTATTTCGCTTCTGACTTCATTCCGAGATTTCCAAACCATGAAAAATCACCTATCAGGAAGCTGATTTAGCAGGTAGCTAAATTAACAGGTGAAAACCTTCAGTGTACAAAGAATCAGCTACACAGTAGTGCTACCACTGATGGAAACCATTTCTATTCTTCCATTATTTTATCTATATAGAAGCTTTCCAAAACCAGATACTTTTTTTTCCTCATACCACCTTCTCTATACTGCCAGTAATTTTCACATCCTTATCTGTGCTAAATCAATCACTTTGATGATGCATGTGCTACTGTAGAGGCATGTCATGGATTCAGCAGCAGCAGCCATTTTTCTCCTCCTTAGTAGCTGGTGCAGTGCTGTGTTTTTGATGTTGGGCCTGGGAACAGCACTGATAACACCAGTGTTTTCAGTTACTGCTTGGTAATGTTTTGGTCTGACCAAGGACTT
>JARCZZ010037133.1:0-11151 GCA_030323915.1 Brotogeris chrysoptera | reverse complement strand
TTGTTCCAACACTTCCATATCCTTTTTATGTTGAGGACACCAGAACTGCACACAATACTCCAAGTGAGGTCTCACAATGAATGAGCAATATCTGTATTCAAGAGTCATAGAATCCCAGACTGGTTTGGGTTGGAAGGCACCTTAAAGCTCATCCAGTTCCACCCCCCTGCCACAGGCAGGGACTCCTTCCACTAGACCAGGTTGCTCCAAGTCTTGTCCAACCTGGCCTTGAGCACTTCCAGGGATGGGGCAGCCACAGCTTCTCTGGGCAACCTGTGCCAGGGCCTCACAACCCTCACAGGGAAGAGTTTTTTCCTAATATCTAATCTTCAACATCCAATTAAAATTCTCAAGTTAATTCAATTAACCCCCAGTTGCTTCAGCCTTCTCAGGTTCCAACTTTTCCTCTTCTTTCATAGAGGATTTTAATCTCAGAACATCTTAGTAAGTTGTCAAAGAGATTTTAGTGAGCCGAAAAAGATAGCATTCTGGGGATATTTCTATGGATGTGCCTCTGTAAATAAGCTATGCTTTGAAGATTCCTTCAGAACCCTAGTATAGGAGCCAGTATTTCTTGGTTGTTTCATCATTGCCATGTGTATTCCTAGTGAGAGATAATGTGTTTTCAATCACGTATCTGTGATTTCCTGACACATGCTGCTTGTGCTTTAGAATGAACTTTTGGATGGGTTCTTAAATCCAAAAACCCCCTTTTTTTTTAGGCTGAATTTAACAGACCAATCCCACAACTGGTACATCCAGTAAAGGATAATTTGGATTTGTATTATTTCTCTTTTTTAGCTCTTTTTTTCTCGGTTAACATTTGTGACACATAAATCCATTCAGAGAT
Organism: Brotogeris chrysoptera; assembly: GCA_030323915.1. Classification (NCBI taxonomy): domain Eukaryota; kingdom Metazoa; phylum Chordata; class Aves; order Psittaciformes; family Psittacidae; genus Brotogeris; species Brotogeris chrysoptera. Next base: position 10,301 of record JARCZZ010037133.1, on the reverse strand, counting down.
CCAACAGGAGACTGGGTATCTACAACATGCAAATGTGGGTTGATTTATTTGGAAAACTATTTACTTTGTTTAGACTCTCCAAGTCTTAAATAACATCTGTACATCAGATTTACAGCTATCATAATATAAGCTGTACGTTCAAAGAAATACGGAGGTTTAATTGTCCTAGTAAGCAAACCAGTAGGATGATTGTGCATGAAGACTGCCTGCACTCTGTTGCATATTTCAAAGTACTTCTTTGGATCTGGTTTTGCATGCTGCTGCAGTGGGTTTGTGACAGCCTTTGAGCTTCATCACAGGAGAAAGCTTATATCTATTTTAGCTCCTGGTATGGAAGGGCTAGATTTGTCCCAGCCATCCCCATAGTTTTCATCTGTCTTTGTGCCAATGTGAGGAGGTGACAAACACTTTCTATCATGGAGCCTTACCTTATTGGTTTTAAATTCATGCAGTCTAGCAAAACAAAGCTGAAGCTGTAGTCAGTGCTTATTCAGTTATGCTAATTTAAGTTAAAAATTAGAAGCAAACATACTAACAAACGCACAACATAGTGATATCCAGGAATATACTGATCCATAATTCCCAATATCTTATGTCCCAGCTACATTGGCTGAAGCCTACCTTGACCCATTTTCATGACTGAAACAGCCGTGTTAAGTTAGCTTTCTGTCCGCTCCTTGTGTTTTGCTACATAAATATATTCTTGATCTGAATATGATTTTCCATAAACTAAGGGAGTTCTTTTTGGTTTAAAAATCTATTAATCTACAGAACACAATTTCCTCATAAACATGCACATTTCCCCTCTTTGCCTGGAGCTATGGCAGTGAAACTTTGAGTAATCCGCACCATTCCCATGCTTGCTGTTGTTTTGACACATCTGATGCAATTATTCATATTCTGCCTTTGCAGAGCTTGTAGCACAGTGACACAAAGCTGTGTGTGAATGTGTATCCTTTATGTTCTCCTGCTAAGGCCCTGCCTACTGTGACCATTGTTGCTTCTATTCGTATGATAAATAGAAAGCTGCAGCCACTTCACATTTTTATTTAGCCTATTAGTTTTCAGGTGGTGCCCTTCTTGGCTAGGATTTCTGTGGAGGAAAGTAGCCTTATTACACAAAAGCAGTTACAGATTTTACATTAAAAAAAAAAAAAAACACAAAAAAACAAAAAAACAACAAAAAACAAAACTAATAAAAAAATTTAAGAAAAAAACAACAAAACAAACAAATTAAAACAAAACAAAACCCCAAAACAATAAACAAACCAAACCCAACGAGAACCAAAACCAAACCCAAACAGATAAGGAGAGTTTGAAATGCAGTTTTGAAGTTGCTCTGAGCCCTCAGTAGATAAATCTGACATTCCAGAGCCTCCAGCCAGTGCATAGCAATGAGTGTGAAAAGGGATGAAGACGGGGGAGGTTTGATACCTCCTGTCTTCCTGCAGATCATGTCCAGTGTAATACCAGGACTTTGGGTAATAAACAAACTACGTGTGATCCTGTTAAAAAATTGCAAAGCTGAAGCTCTCATCATGAGCACCACGGTGATCCTGCCTTCTCAGGCAGATGGGTAGCACAACTTTGGATCCTCTGCTTGATAGCTCACTAGTTTTTTGCTGTTTTCACATTCTTAGGAAACTGCTGATGTGCTTAGACTTCCTCTTTTCCTCAGCTGAAGTGAAATTCATTGATTGAGAAGGATTTTCCTTGTACAGCCAAATACTTTAAACATTTTTCTATCCGCAGCCATTATTTCCCCTTAAATCTCAACAGCCTTTAATCTAAATTTAGCTGCAGGTTTTGAAGGTGAAAAATGTTTCCTTGGCTGCCCTTACTAGTAATGACTTTTTTTACTTGCTTGCTTTTCTGCATCCTTTCCTGAAGTCCTTTTCCATGTAAATGAAGTGGAAGAGGACTTGGCTGAAAAAGCATGCTTTTCTCCTGACACTCCATTTCTAGACAGATTACCAGGATTCAGTTCTGGCAGCTTCTTGCCTTTCGCTTAAAAAATTAGTCTGAAAATACCGCTGTGAAGGGTTTTTGCATCACATGTAAAATGTCATCAAGGAAGAATGGTACTTCCCAGGCACATTCCTCTGTGTGTGTTGATCCATTGGCTGGGAGCTGCATCTGCTTTGCCAAATACTTGCACCATATTGACTGCCACCCCTCCCATTCTAAAGGCATTTCCACCCTGTTACTGACTCTGTTATAAAATCATGGTCACGGACTGGTTTGCATTGGAAGGCACCTTAAAGCTCATCCAGTTCCACCCCACTGCCACAGGCAGGGACACCTTCCACTAGACAAGGTTGCTCCAAACCCTGTCCAACCTGGCCTTGAGCACTTCCAGGGATGGGGCAGCCACTGCTTCTCTGGGCAACCTGTGCCAGGGCCTCACCACCCTCACAGGGAAGAGTTTTTTTCTACTATATAGTCTTCAACATCCAATTAACTTTTCTTAGAAAAACACGATTTATATCTTCTGTGGCTATGAGATGGGCAAGATTTCAAGAAGGTCACCACTACGTTCTTCATGATCTAGAATGAAATTGATTTACCTGAACTAGTCCTCACTCAAAACCATGTTTGAGGCATAGCAATGTGTGTGAAGCTATCCTAACAAGAAATAAATTTGATTAACCGAGCCATAAAAATCTTCTTAGTTTGTGCCAAAAGAACTTGTTTCCATCTTATACTAGTTTACCCATTAAAATATTAAAATCTGTCATATCTGACCTTTAAGATTATGTCAATGGTAGGGGTTTTGCTGGTCAGCTGTGAGTCTGTACATTTGCCAGCTTTTTCAGTGGAGTACTAAAATCAGGCTTGCTGAAGGACTGAAGAAGCAGAGTAGTTCATGGAATCCAGTTCTGTGTTAAACAGAATTTGATGCTATTGATGTATAGGTGACACGCATATTGGTGTACTGTTGACTTGCAGTTAAATAAATTAGCTGTTGGAAGGGAGAAAAAGATAAGTTTTTCAAAGCAATCCTTTTAGAATATTAACGTATGTATTGTGTGTCTTTTGTGCATCAAGGTCATCTTTAGAATTTTTTCTTTCCTTTACCTAAGCCATACTTTGCCTCTAAGAGTTCGGCTCGGATCACATAGCAAACATAAATTCTAACATCAAAAATCACATGGTAGGTATGCAAAACCTAAATTTTCTCCAAAAATTGCCTTGGCTTGAAAAAATATGCTTGTCAATATGCAAGAAAATTCCAAGTGCTTCACTGAAGATGGTGGAGAACCTAAACCCAAATTGGCAAAGGTGCAGGTTTGTAGAAGTATGCTGAGGCTTTAGCTAATAAGCTTTATTTTCACAGTTGGGACAGGGTGATTGTATGAACTGTGCTGGATTCTGTGACTCATATGGCTGATGGTAATGTATGAAGTCACCAAACTCATATTTTCTCCTGTATTTTATACTGAATTTGCACCTAATTGCAGTTGTACACAATCAGCCCAACTCTTAGGAAAATGATATATATCTGATCATACTACCTGTCTGCTAGTTTTCACTGAGCAATTCTTAAACTTTTGGCCACTTCTGAAAGTACTGGAGAACCTGGCCATCCTCTTCTCAGTGGCAATAACCAGCAAATCCTCAGCAGGATGGAAAATGCAAGCTTAAATTAGTGCTCCCTGGTGAGGCAAAGGCAGTCATAATTCAAATCCTTGTCCTTTATAAGAAGCAACAGCCAGCTGGTCAATCAGCATGCACACATTGGCTGTTCCATCAGCACACAGATAATCATGGCATATGCTGTCAGGCATGGCAAGTAGGGGATAGGAGAGGGAGATGGATGAGCCGCAGGAAAAATTAGGGGGCACAGGACACACATCCTTATGAAAATGGTCCTTCTTAGTTCATTTACTACACAGTGAGCAACTATTTTTCTCCACCATTGCCATGTGTCCAGCCTGGAGAGACTGGCTAGCAGTGTGAGAAGGAATCTTTGAAGAAGCGCTTCATCATGTGGCCTTTATGTGCTCTTCACTGCTTCTTCTTTCAGCAGCTAGTTATTTATAAGAGGATCATCTCTATATAACAATCAAAAATCATGTATACAGATCATGGGGGTTTTGGTATGATTTGGGGTTGTCAGGCTGAAAGAAAATGAAGAAAAACATCACTTTGGAAGACCCCCATGAGAGTGTTTGCATATGGCTACATCTGCACTTTAAAATTAATTATTTCCTTTAATCATACTTATCCAAGTTTATAAGTCTAATGACTGTGGTGACCTTTAAAAAAAGGTCAGGTTTGTTTGCCAGATAGATTTTCTGCACTTGAAAAATGTGATTATCATAAAAACTATGAAGAGTGTATATCTTCAAATTCAGTGGGAGATTGTTCTTCCATTCTTTGTCTTCAGCAACAACAGCTGAGACCAGTAAATAACAATCACAGGATCATTTTGGCAGGCATATTTTTAAAATTGTTCTCTTTGTGAGGTGATTAGCCAACATCTTTGGATGTCTCATTTCTCTTTTGTAAGAATGGAGAACATGAATCTAAACAGACCTCTTATCCATCTGCATTCACATTTCACCAAGGTAACGAAGACTGCTGCTTTACTGATGTTTCAAGAGTGGCTTTAGACAGCAATAACAGCAACAATAATCATAATATTATAAAACCCCGAGATCTGATGCCACCAATATTTTATTTGAAAAGAGAACTAGGAAAGAGGTGCTCCACTGCCTATTCAACTAAATTATTCCCTGCTCCTTAAAGAAATTAAGTTAAAAGGGACATTACTGCTTCTGAACAGACAAGATTTCTCATTAATGCCATGCCAAGCAAACATCCTCTCAAATATTTTTTATCAGAGTAACTGAATGCTATTAGACATGCAGAGTGTGGTTCTCTTATTTCTTTGGATGTAGAGGGAGTAATTAGAATTTGGGTACAGGACTGCCTTTTTCAGACCTTGCAATTTATCTGGAATTTGTAAGACATGGTATAGCAGATGGCATGATGAAGAAGAGGCACTTGGGGACTAATAAGACCAAGGGAGGGAGGAATGAAAAATTCTGGTTGGTAGATCTCAGTTTACCTGCAAAACCGAAGGCTGAAAGGGACTGACAAAAGTCTATGCCCTTTTCAAAGGCAGAAATGACCATACCTGTGTTGATTGTGGTATAAGCTCATCGTTACCAATCATAAAAGTCTCTGGAGATCAAGACTCTATAGCAGCCCCAAGATTTTTTTTTCAGGATTTCATCACCCTTACTGTTTGAAGTTTTTTCTAATGGTGGATCATCATTGTTCAGACAGGGAGATACGGTTCCCAGCCTTTCTTTAGCAGCTGTTGTGTAGTTGAAGGCCCTAATCCCTTTCCTCTTAGCTGTCTTTTCTTAGGATGAGATCTTACAAAAGACTGAGGATGATCTCCTACTCTCATGCTGAAAGAGTAGCCTCCAGCTTTATATCACCAAACCCCACATCTTCCTGTTCTCTCAAAGTCAGGAACTGGGAACTGTTTTAACCAAAAACTAAGCTTGAGGAATAAAATGCAGCTACGGTGAGTAGGCTGAAGATCCACACGAACTGGCTGAGGTTACTCTTTCCTGAGGACACCTTGCCCTTGAATACGTTGAAGAACACCCTATGCTTTCCTGCCATATATCCAATTCATTAAGGTAGTTTCAAATTCTAGCAGAAAATTTGAGATTTTATTTCAGCAATATATTTCAGGAATATCAGGCAGTATTCAATGGAGACAGTGACATTAATCTATGGAAGAAAAAAAAAAGAAGTATTGATAGTGTGAAACTTGGAGGATCATCAATTTGTCTACAACATTATTAAAATGATTGGAGAAGTTATTATTCAAAATTATTTGAGAGAAACAAAAGTTTAAACTATAAACTTAACCTGGAAATTATGTTTTCAGGTAGTTTTTAGACCATTCAGATAATCCCAGGAGTTAATTGTCAATGTAGAAATAGTGGTTAAGTTTGTGTGACGTAATAAGGAGGAGGTCAGGTTTGGTTATCACAAAAGCTCAGCCAGGGCATAAAATGTACACATTTAATAACATTACTATTTAGACAGAATACAAAATCAAGCAACTTAGACACTCTTCTGTTTGAAATGGTGGACTTCTAAAGGAAGCTGATGGCCCAACATGTTAGCAACACCAGGTTGCATTTGAAAGCAATAGTATTTTACTGGTCTTTCTGTTGACTTAGCTATATAACATGGTGAAAAAAAATACCTTTCTCCTTACTGCCTATCTAAAATAACCAAACTTTAAGTTTTTAATTCTTTAATTAATTTTAATTAATTTTAGTAATTAATTTTAATTACTCGAGTAAAAAGTAATTAATTTTAATTCCTCGAGCTTAAATGAATAGCTAAGTATAACATTGTTTCACCTGCATCTTTTTATTTTTTTTTAATTTTCTAGTACACATTCAGGAATATGTATTTTATTTATTCAAGTTATATTTAATTACATAGATTAGCAGATCTTTACTGCAAAGTGAAATCTTTTCCTGTTTCTAACAATTGGAAAATTGTTTTTTTTGTAATTGGTCAGTATGTTTATTAGACAACACATCATCATCAGGTTATTGATATAAGTCAATAATCAGACTTATTTTTACGGACTTCATGAATTCAGAATTGTGGTGGCTGGTGAGCATGACAGTAATAAATTTTGCAATATAGGGAAGAACATTTGTAATATGTTAATTCATGGATGCCTGGCAAGGAATCAGAACAGTCTGGCATGGCACGAGTGGTTGTGGGAGTTCTGTGTGGTGCATTTTGTGTGTGTCTGCGTGGGTGCATCAGTGTTTGCAGCTATGTGCATGCATGTCAGATTTAGAGAATTTTAAAATGCCTGTAACTAAAATAACAATCTACACATGCAATTATTTTGTGCAGACTTCAATTTCTTTCAGTCATACAAAATGTTTCCCATTTAAAGTACAGCTCAGCCCTGTAGTTCCTACAGCTATAGTATTTCTTTAACATAAATACTTTCTTCTCCCCAGCAGGAATTTAAGAAAGAAAATTGCTTTTAAAGTGTGTACTTCTTGTCCACCTCTCTTCCCCAGTCTTAACCAACAGCCTAAAATTAAGCTTTCCCGAGTATCATGCTGAGTACCTGCTGGGATGGATGAGCAATTATATGCTACCCAAACACGCCTCCCTGCCTGTTCTAATTCTGGACTCAGTGTGCTTTTACCAAACCAAGTCTTATTGCCTTACCAGAGCAAATTCGGCCGAGGGAGCAATTTCCAAGTCCACAGAAGTACCAAATGTGCCAAAATGTGCCATATTCGTGTTTTCACTCAGCCAAAAGAGAGCTAATACTAATATAGTAATGTATGCCCATAAAAGTCATTATAAGTTTCCTCTTAGATTTTAAATAAGGTTTCAAAAATGTATTTAAGCTAAATCACCCAGTCAACAGATTAAATCTTATCTATAGCTACCTATATTCTGGTTAGACACAAGAGGGAATGTTTTTGCAATAAGAACAATCTGCCATTGGAATAATATCCCAAGAGAAGTAGTAGATTCCCCAATATTGGACACTTAAGACTGGACTGGATAGGGTGCTGGGACATCCAGTCTAGGTCATGCTTCGCTAAGAAAAGATGGATCAGATGATCTTTGAGGATCCTTCCAACCTGGGATTCTATGATTCAATGAATCTAAAATCTATCTGTATAAAATATGCAGTTTACTATATACTGTATGCTATCTACAGTTTTGTTGTTGTTGTTGTTGTTTTTTTTTCCTGTGGATTTTTTGTTTGATTGAGTTTTAATGTAGAAAATTGAATCTACAGAAGTTATTTCTTTAGGCTAATTTGAAAGGCCAGTGACAGATGGGATTTCAAAATGGAACAATGACCCACAGTTCAAAACCTGCCAGGTAACTCTGTCCTTTGGAAAATTTTAGGATTATTTCAACAGAAGACTTTAAAAACCACTGTTGGCTTAAAATTACTATTACAGCCCTCAGTTATCTCTTGCCTTGCTTGATGTTCTGTCTGGGATTGGAAAGGTGATACCCGTCAAATCAAATGGCACATTTTCTCTTTAGCTGCTGCAGGAAGCCCAAAACCAAAGCAGACCAGAAAAACAGGATGCCATTTCAGTCAGGAGCCTTGCACTCTCATAACCCCAATACTGCCCTTAACTACTGAAACTGCTGAGCAATGTCTTTCTCGTATTAAGTTCCAGACTTCAGAACACTTCTGAATGAAAATACTTCAAAACAGACATGTCAATGAGTGTTATTTTATTTTTTTCTTGAGGAAGTTTTATTAGTCAGTAACCACATTTTCAAAACAGAGCAGCACATTTTAAAGTCTGTTAGAACTCTGGGCTGTGTATGGGACAATAAGTGCTGAGCCACTGGGTACTGAGCCCTTCTGAAAATCTGATGCTCCTATAGGGGATTAAATTGGAGCTGCAACTTTTTGAAAGTTTGGACACAGCTGTGATTTGCTGAGCTCCTTTTTAAAAAGAGATATGTACATGCATCTTTGGGAGGGATATGTTATGAAAGATGTCTGCGCTACAGCATGAATCATGACATTTTGTATGGAAGGCTTTCTTCTTAGGGAACATTAATAGAAACTGCACATTGAGGTATAGTTAGAGGTGGATGATTTAAGAAAGCAGAAAGACCTAAACTTCTTTTCCGGTCCTTTGAGATTGAATTGCACTTCTCTTTTTTTATTATAGGAAGTGTCCTGGGTTCAGCGGTAGTAGTCATTTTTCTCCTCCTTAGTAGCTAGTGCAGTGCTGTGTTTCAGCCTGGGAACAGCGCTGATAACATTGAAGTTTTAAGTTGTTGCTAAGGAATGCTTACTCTGACCAAAGACTTTCTGGCGCTCATGCTCTGCCAGGGAGGAGGAGGAGCTGGGAGGAAGAAGAGATAGGACACCTGACCCAAACTACCCAAAGAGCTATTCCATACCACAGCACGTCATGCCCACTATATAAATTGGGAGCAGTCACCCAGAAGGGGTAGATCACTGCTTGTGTCGGGCTGGGTATCGGTTGGCAGGTGGTGAGTGGTTTTATCCTCTTTATTCTCTTCCTTTTTTATTTCCCTTATCATTATTATTACTAGTGGTAGCAGTAGTGGTTTGTGTTATACCTTAGTTACTGGCCTGTTCTCATCTCAAGCCCCTCTCCTTCAGCAGTTTCTGCAACTTGTCGTTCGGGACTCCATAGGGCTGCCTTCCATCTCTGACACTTCCAAAGCACTGGAGGGTCCCACTGAACTAGATACTTGCCCATACTGTCCCACACACCCTACCACTCATGGCTGTCTAGCCTTGGGGAAAATATCTTGGTCCTCCTATGTCATTGTCTAACCCTAGGCAAGACCCAAACCCGACTCCACTTAACTTTCAAGATCAGATGAAATGGTCATGGGTAAAACACACTCGGTATGTGTGCCAACGTGGTGATCCTCATCACAATCAGCAGGCAGGTCTCAAGGGTACCCAAAGGCCATTCAAAACCTTCAGAACTCTTAAATGATGCTGTAAATAGTCTGGCTGTGGAGCTGGGGCTGTAAGGGTGTCGTGGTTTAAGCCTCTCAGCCACGCAGTTTTCTCACTCACTCACTCCTCCCTCTTTCTTCCTTCCTCTCCCGGAAGGATGGGAAGGAGAATTGACAGAATGCAACTCCCACAGGTTGAGATAAGAACAGTTTAGTAACTAAGGTATAACACAAATCACTACCGCTAGCACCAATAATAATAATGACAGGAGAAGTACAAAGAAAGGGAATACAACTGCTCACCAAGCTCGACCAAGCAGTGCACACCCACAGTGCACCCCCAACACCCTTCCAGCTCTCTGCTCTCCGTTTTACATCCTGGACATGACGTGCTGTGGTATGGAATACCTCTTTGGTCACTTTGGGTCATGTGTTCTGTCTCTACTTTCTCCCAGCTTCTCCTCCTCCCTGGCAGAGCGTGAGACTCAGAAAGTCCTCGGTCAGAACAAAACATTACCAAGCGGTAACTGAAAACTGGTGTTATCGGCGCTGCTCCCAGGCCCAAAATCAAAAACACAGCACTGCACCAGGTACCAAGAAGAAGAAAAATGACTGCTACTGCTGAACCCATGACAGTATCTACTCCTTATTCCATACCATTCATGTCATGCTCAGATCCCACATTTTCAATATAAATTACATGTATATACATACATCCACACACACACACAGAGGGAGAGAGATCATCCCTTAGTGCATGGGCCAATCCCTATAAAGCTGATGAGTCCATCCAGCCCATGATA
>JARCZZ010037129.1:0-14477 GCA_030323915.1 Brotogeris chrysoptera | reverse complement strand
CAGTATCTGAAGGGGGCCTATAGGGATGCTGGGGAGGGACTCTTCGTTAGGGACTGTAGTGATAGGACAAGGGGTAATGGGTTCAGACTGAAACAGGGGAAACTTAGATTGGATATAAGGAATAAGTTCTTTACTGTGAGTGTGGTGAGGCAGTGGAATGGGTTGCCCAGGGAAGTTGTGAATGCTCCATCACTGGCAGTGTTCAAGGCCCGTTGGGACAGAGCCTTGGGTGATATGGTGTACTGCTGGGAGGTGTCCTTGCCCCCAGCAGGGCGGCTGGAACTGGATAATTTTAAGTTCCTTTCCAACCCTAACTATTCTACGATTCTATGAAAGTTACCCACTTTCCTCAGCAGAGCTGGGTGTACTTTGCCAAGCTGTATTCTTGGATTTCAGAGGTCTTATGGAAGCAGAAATCTTCCTTGGAAGAGGAAACACAATCTGAACCTTCCACAAAACATCTTGAACGCCCTCCAAAATTCAAGACAAAGGCTTATATCATTTCCTAGTTCACTGCACAACTCTGATACCCTCACGGCACAACTGTATTAGTAAACTAAAAGTGCCAAGGGCTATTCTCTTGCATGCCACACTGTTAAACAATCTTATCCTTCAAAATTAAGTAGTCATATTCAAACTCTTAATTGGGAATGATCTTTGGTTTATTGGAATTTGGCATGTACAGATGCAGCCTCCCTGCCCACATTGAACATTTTAATTCACTCTCCCCACCCTTTCCAAAGAAGAAACCCACCCCTAGCACACAAGATACTTATGCCTAGGATCAACTATAAACAGCCACTGCAGACACAAATCTCATCAAGTATGGCCATTCTCTTCAAACAGTCATCCAGCACTTTCACATCACGCTTTGTGACCTCACATGCTCTACCTACATGCCCAGGGGACACATTGTTGGTGGATCCTTGTAGAAAAACCCTACACCTTTGTCTGCAACAATGTACAGGAAAATAAGTTGTCTCTCATGATAGGTGAGCTTCCACTGAGGGCCCAAAGGAGGGCAAGATGGCTTCTAGGCGATGGGGAGATGAGTCAGTCTTCACCAGTTGCCCTAAGAACCACCATATTTCCTCTGAGGAAACGCATATAGACTTTGTAGGTCTAGTCTTGGATGGCTTGGATGGATTTGCAGCTGCAGATGGCTTTTTCAAGTTGGTCATCTAAGGTCTTAGCTTCTAACATCGTGGGTGGCAAGGCAATTAAGTGCTGTCAGTTCTGCTTCACCCATGGTTTATAAAGCAGGATATAATAATAATAACTGAATAACTTTGAATGGTACAATAGTACCCAAGCCAAAGCCAACTTGGGCACTTCTACACTACACCAGAGGCAGCAATGTGGTGCACTGTATTGGCCAGGTCACTAGGAAGTAAAATGCCAGAATAATAAAAGAGCATTTTAAAAGGACCAAGAATCAGTCCTACATGAGCTATTTCAATATTTGAAGGGACATCCCATTTTTCACTGAGCTTTCCTATCGTGAGTGAAGGGTTATGAAGTCATCAACTCCTTGGCAGGTGACAAAGTGCCTTCTATGTCACTGCATATGTATTTATAAGGAGCACATTGGCAACTGTTTATTTCTTTTTATCTCATGTTATGTTTGAATTCCATTAGGATGCACCTGTCTGTCCTGAAAGTGACAAATAATGTCATTAGAGAGGCACTGAGATTCAATCCCTTTCCCTCAGAGAGAAATCAGGCCATTGTCACAGCAGAGGTGATTTCCTCTGCATTCCCAGATGATTAATATGCATTGGGAAAGGCACTGGAGATGATCCCTTATAAGGCATGCCAATTCAGGCTGGGAGGAAGGAAATAAATAAAAGATGTGTCCTGAATGAAGCACTGTGTACACTGTCATTATTTTTATAGTCTTGGCATCCAGGTGCCTATGTCAGAGCCCCAGAGTAGCTTGAAAGGCTGAAAGGCTGCTTGCATAGGAAAATGTTTCTTATTCCACTGATATAATGGTACCAGTTCAAGTGCCTGCCTGACTTTTTCCAGTTTGATTTATACCATTTAGAAAGTAACACGAGGTAAAACAGAATAAGTAGTGTTATTCTCAATTAGGATAATAGTATCTGAGTGGGAAGGAGTATAAATGGGATTATTCTGCATACTAATCAATCCTTGCATCAAACTGGTATAATCATATAGACAGCTTTTTGGATTACTTCAGCCCACCTACCCAACATGCCAAATTTAAGTTAAAATGCAGACCTTTGTTGAATTCTGTCCAGTACACAATGCGACCTTACCATTGCCAGCAGTTGGAAGTAGTACTTGGGATGTCAAAGCATGGATGCACACTTTGTTCTGCCAGCTCTAATGGGACGAACTTAAGACAGAGAGATCTGAAGGTGAGAAAGACTTCCAAGGACAGCAATGCTTTAAATAAACTGTGGGACGTACACACACTCATCCGTCAGAAGCTCTGATGGATGAGTAACTTCTAAACTGGAGACCTGCAAAACTCAATAGGGGACTGGACAGTCAAGATCAGAACTGAAGAGGCTTAGCTAAAACAGTGTAACTTTAGTCTGAGATAATGCTAGGCCTGTAGAATGATTGCTTTTCTATTCTTACAAGTAGTCTGGCTTAAACAGTTGAAATTATAGCAAATATAGTTGATCAAGCACATTTTAAAACATTTCTGTGGAAAGGAGCAGAGCTGCTCAGAAAAAATTGACTTGCTGTGGACAGAGCTATCCATAAGGAGATAGAATCATAGAATCATAGAATGGTTTGGGTTGGAAAGGACCTTAAGATCATCCAGTTCCAACCATCTGCCATGGGCAGGGATGGCTCACCCTAGACCATGTCACCCAAGGCTCTGTCCAGCCTGGTCTCGAACACTGCCAAGGATGGAGCATTTACCAATTCTTTGGGCAACCTGCGTCAGTGCCTCACCACCCTCACAGTAAACAACTTCTTCCTTATAGTGTCTGTGGACCTGATCTTACTCCTCAGAAGGCAATAGAAAAATTCTGACATGAAAGATACAGGACTGAACATTTCCTTAATACTGAGGTCTTCAGAGATTGCCCTACCTATATCAGTTATAGATATGCCTTTATATGCAAAGTATTTTTCTTCTTTCAGTGGAGAAAGAACTGAAAAAGTCTTCTTAGAACTCTAGGAATAGCCTGTGTTGCAAGAAAGTCCTGTGTTTACAGCCCTTTACAGATTGAGCTATTATTGTTGTGGAAAACTGGAAATTAGTATCTAAACTCCAAAGGAACGTTTTCTTTTAATCTACCCATGTTAAGATACATCCCACCCACAGAAGAGGGGAGGAGGTTTCTGAAAACAAAAGGTTACAACCAGATGGTCTAGGGAAAATGTTTTAATTTATAAGTTCTTATCAGTTGTCCTCAATCCCACTCTTCATGTCTTAACTTGACAGGTAACATAGTGTTGCTAATGGTGAAGTCAGCCAGAATGCACACAGTATAACTGAAAGCTTAATACTTGTTAAAGAGAAAGAAAGTGCTGCAACACATACCTGTTGTTGCGGTTCAAGCCTAGTCAGCCACGCAGTTGCTCTCTCACTCCCCTCCACTTAATCCCCCCCAGCTCCCGGAGGGATGGGGAGGAGAGTCGAAAGAATGCAACTCCCACGGGTTGAGATACAAACAGCCCAGTAACTAAGGTATAACACAAACCACTGCTGCTACCACCAATAATAATGATGATAAGGGAAATAACAGGGGAAGAGAATACAACCGCTCACCACCTGCTGACCAATACCCAGCACGACCCAGCAGTGATCTCACCCTTCTGGGTTACTGCCCCCAGTTTACATAGTGGGCATGACGTGCTGTGGTATGGAATACCTCTTTGGTCAGTTTGGGTCAAGTGTCCTGTCTCTGCTTCCTCCCGGCTTCCCCTCCTCCCTGGCAGAGCATGAGACTCAGAACGTCCTTGGTCAGAGTAAATATTACTGCAACAACCAAAAGCATCGGTGTTATCAACGCTGTTCCCAGGCCGAAAGTCAAAAACACAGCACTGTACCAGCTACTAAAAAGGAGAAAAGTGACTGCTACTGCTGAACCCAGGACATCTGTTAAAAACAATGAGGTAAATGTGTGAAGTGTAGCAGAACTAGTACTCGAGATGAAAACAGCTTTGACTACTTACTTTCCAACCTAAATAATGGAGAGAAAGGGAATAGCAGATGCCCCTTATCCATGCCTTTACATAGAAGGTGAAGGAAATACAGCCATATGATATAGTTTTAATTGGATTTTCTCAAACTGTGCTTTCCAGTCAAGAATTTTGAGGGAGGAGAGGAAATCATCTCATTAATGCTTTCATCGGCATTAATCACAGCTCATCTGTTTCTGCAGACAAAAGAAATGGAAAGAAATTAGAAGTACCAGAACCTTCTGGTTTCAAGGAACAAATACCCCAGGATTCTCCTTGCTCCACTGAACCTTTCCCCAGGTACTGTAGCAGCAGCAGAAAATGAGAAAGCAAAAAAGTACACAGACGTCATAAAGTAGGGATATCCGAAGGCATCTCACCAGTGCTGGGACTTCACAGAAGGACAGTGGTTTGTTCTTAACATGAAGACTGGATCAAGAGGCTATTTCCCAAACTGAAAGCATTCAAATTCCTGAAATTCTCAAAGGTATCTCAGGTTACAAACACCTAAAATGCTTTCCCTGCATAAAACATCCTACTTTGATTCATTGTCTCTGAAGAAACCGTGCACTGCATGTTTTTAGGATTCAGCCAGTAATCACCTATTAATACAAGACACGGACAATGAGTTCTGGGTGCTAAGGCTCATCACCTTCTCTCTCTTTTTCTGTCCCCATGCTATCAGTTTATGATGTCACAGCATTGCATCGCATGCACTTGTGTATTTCCATGTCAACTTGTTTGCTTAACTAAAGGAACTGTTTGAATACAGAACACAGGGCTGATTGTCAGAAGCAACGTTTCCTAAAGATGGATAAAAAGGAAATGTCATTTAGGTACAGCAGAATGAGATAGTTCTGTTGCTATCTAACATTCATCAAAGGAATCAGCACATTTAATTGCTGGTATGAGAACTCATCTGCTATTATGTGTTGGAAAGTACATAAGAATTCAGACAGGTAGGCTATGTCCCCTTCAGAAGCAAAAAACATGCACAGACGTTATATTCCATCAGCATCTTCATTCTGGCACTGAATAGGCCTACTCCTTCCCCTATAGAAAGCCTGCCTGTAAAACACTGCCCATCTGAAAAAGCTTGTCTACACTCGGAATCAGTTACCAATTAACCTACTTTATTTCTACTGCAAATATTTCCTAGCCCAAAGAGTCCCAGTTCTGCTCTTCATTTTCAGACATGCATCACACATGAATTTTATTGTCTGTTGTGTGCATACATGAAGTTACACCCCACAGGTGGGCTGGATTTTAAGTAACAAAGCATGACAAAGTAGCCATGAATATCTTATTTTGGAAGAGATAATGTGATAAACGCAGCATGCTGAGAGTTCAGATTCACTTGATCTAGTAGCAGAAATCACCTGTCTAAGCAATGAAATCAAGCATCCCTCTAACCTGCAGGGGAGAACACAGCTTGACACCTAAATCACCTTCTGCAGGACCCTTGTTCTCTCTACTGATTTTCAAAGGAGAATAGGGCAAACGTGCATGCCCTGTAGGCGTCTCAATTAAGTGATTAATGTCTCTATCTCAGCATCTCTGTCAGTCTAGGCAGAATGGGGTTGAATATACAAACTACAAGTGTAGAATAAAATTTTTCCCTGAACACAAAGTTTTGGTTACCAGGAAAACACCTAAAACTTCATATTTACAATAAGAAACACATCTTCAAGGCTCTTCATAGAATTAGCCAATTAACTAATTTCTATAATGAATTCTAATCAGTAGATACTGTAGAAAGGGAAAAGCTTGATTGTAAAATAAAGTACGGGATTTGAAAGCATCTGGGAAAGAAGGAGGCAGAAGAAAGGGTTCTGATAACAGGTAAAATCTTTTCTGAAGAATGCGAAAAGTAGTCTTCAGCATTACGAGGCCATGTCTTTTCTTTGGGCTTTTGCCTAGGATGTAATTTCTTTTTCACTTTGTTTTATACAATCTTCCACAAGGCAGCTTAAAGTCCAAAAGTCTCTTCTGCTTCATATAATCTCACTATAACACAGAGATCATGAATGTTGCATTATTTATTCATCACTAAGCATAGCTCAGGTGAGGTTTTCATCCTTGTTCCCCTGCTTTCAATAACAACACCCTAAAATCCTCTGGGAAATGATATAACCATTTTGATGTTCTCCGTTGTTTCTTAAATTGCTTTTTCCATGTGTTTTGTTTTACTTTCTACCTGTCTGTTTTAGGCCCTCCTGTTCTCTGTTGCATCTGTTGCCCAGGTGCAAGAAAACAGACCAAGTGATCTCTTAATTCTTTCCTGTCCTGCCATTTTGTGGTATTGGTGAGGTGTCACTTGACAAAATAGCCCAAACAGAAATGCTATTTATTTAAAAGAGTTGTTTGCCCTGTTGTTAAAAGGAATTGAGCTCACTAAATGACATATTAAATTACATAAGCTAGAAGGTAGGCTTAGGGTCTAATACATCGTCTGCTCTTCTAACTCTATGGGAAAACAAATGGAGGGGTGAAATCATACTTGTGAGCCACAGAGTATTTCCTGGGATTTATGAGTCTGTGTCCACCTTTAAAAGGACTTTACCTGGTGTTAAATGCATATATCTGCTTATCCAGAACCAAAAGGCAGGGCACAAATTAAGAACACTACCTACATCTTTAATGTGTATTGGTTTTGTCTCCTGAATATATTTATGGTTGCTTCACTTGCAGTGTTTTTTTGGAGACTGTTGTAGGTAATTACATTTAGGGTCCCTTCCATCTTCCAATGCCTATGCTATTTCACTCCCTCCTTTTGCCCCATCATCTCTAGAATGGGAAACCATAAAGCCGGTTTAAACCACATTTGATAGAGATTCAAATGCTTCAAAGTTACAGTGATCCTATAGGTTCTGTGGAATTTTAAAGCTGGCCAAAGAGCTTTTAATTTAATTTAATTTAATTTAATTTAATTAATTAGTTGCACACTTCTGGGACGTGATTCATCTAACCTCTTTTAAGCATCTACTGAGATACTTAAAATCCACTGAGATAGGTCTGGCCCTAGATCATTTCTAGCTTGCCAGCTAGTATAAAAAGAGTCTGGGCAATTAGGTCACACATAAACATCTTCACAGAAGATATCTGAAGTTAAGTGACTGATTCTCATCCTTTGAGTTTGAGCTATTTCCAGGGTAAAAGACAATAGGGACAGGTAGCATAGGCAACCTGGGCTTCATAAAGCTTAAGCCTGTTCTCCTCATCGCACTGGCCAACTGGCCTTTGCTGCTTCCAGTTCCAGGAGCAGCTGGTACTTCATGGTGAGACAAATTATCCCAGATATCCACTGACTGCACTGATTAGATCTCCATTAGCTGTGGTGGGAACTGAGATAGATAACCACATTTATGTGACACTCAGATTGAATCATGCCCCTAAGACTCCAGTCAGTTGCCTATAAAGAGGCTTTTTAGTGACATTTCAGGCGTCGTAGTGTATTTGAGATTCCTGCAGTCGCTGCGCCAGTCTGATGAGATAGAGAACTGCAAAGAACCAAGCCCTGGTTAAAACAGCATCTGGAAATATTAAAGGTACCAAAGACTCATGTTCAGACAAATGACTGAAGAGCAGAAGGAAATCACTCATGATTTCTTCATGTGCTTCGATGTATGCCTTCATGTGCTTTCCTTTCCCTTTTATATTCTCTTTCTTCCCTAAAGCTTGTCAGCTCACACCAAAACCATCTGGAAGTGAGCTGCTCTCCCTTACTATTGCTTTACTTTTCTGCTTGGCATCAGCAGTGAGACTCTTGAGGACAAGAACAGTGCTATTGGTCTTCTTTTGCTGCACTTATTGCAAAATCAATCCATGATTTTGTGAAGGAGACTCAAAAAAGAAAGTTTCCTCATCCTGTCACCTCAATTAAAAACGAAAAGATCAAATGTTTGATTCACATCCTCCTCCAAAACTCTTTAATTCAGTTTTATACATTCAGCCAGAAAATATGAAAAATCCATTTGACTAAGTTGAACCATCATGCAGCTGTGGTGGACATCCAGGAGCAGATGCTTGTGAAATCTATTAGCATGAAACACTGATAGAATTTTTCTGGATATAGAATTAAAAAAAAATGAGAATCAAAGTGTCTTTTTTGAGCAAAAATGAAAGACAAAATTAATTAAACACAAGGAACAAAACAAACTGTTTAATCTGTGTCAAATTATAGAAACAAGAAAGAGCTTTTGAACTTGGCCCAACCACCTTTCTGCATGGCAGCATAGAGCAGCAGGCCCATTGAAATCTCATGGAAAAGGCATCCAGCTGACAGTGTGAAGTTCATATGTCAAGTCTCACTTCTCCTACAGAACAAAGCTTTTCACAGCACCAACCTGGCAGAATAACCATCAAATCTTACAGGGTAGGTATCAAGTTTTCTTAAGACCAAATAGGAAAAAGGTTTTCTGTGAAATAGGAGGAAGGGATTGGGATTGGGTTATCAACGCTGTCATTGGGGAACTCAACTGTCTGAGCCAACAGCTGATGCAGTCCACTGATAGTCTACTACAGCTATATATCTGAATATCAGTGGGGAGTTATGTTTATGGACTGGGTCCTCTGACTTGAAGTGTTTTCAGGCAAATGAAGATGACACTTTGCAGAAAAGAAAAAAGTTTTAAAGCATTGACAGAATGTCATCTTTGCCTTCTTCTGAGGCATTCAACCCTCCTTCATCAGGCTACAGAGAAGCTGAAATGTTTTGTCTGACCACTCAAATATAGGACAGTTCCCCAGTATTAGCTGTGCAAGTGCCTTTTGGTTTTAGGTTTCAAATATATTGTTTCCCATCAACCAAACAAAGATTTGCGGACCATGTGTTTACAAGATGCAGGCTAGAACACCCAGGTTACCATATTTGAAGTTGAATGTGAATATGACGCAAAGACTCCATCTGGTACCTATTGCAATAGTGCAATCCTCTATGGCTTAGCCTGTGCTTGCATCTTGCAGTTGGCTCTTCACTGGCTCCTGGTGCCAGTGCAAGTCTATGTTATGATTTTTGAATGGCTTAATGATGCATGTCCTGGAGACATCAGGAATTGAATTCTGTGTAGGATTCAAGCAGCAGCTGTGATCCTCCGAGGCAAAATGGACTACTGAGCGTAGGGTGATGTCTGAGCATAAAGCATCCTCAGTTAACAGAATAAGCTTTGGGGCAACCTTCTAGAGGAGATCAAGTAATTTTGCACTATTTAAGAGTGTGTTTGACACTCTCTAAGAAAGACCTTTTAAATTTTGTTTTCAAAAATTACTTCCCTTCTAAAACAAGTTGCAGGCTATGAGAGTTTTATTCCCTATTGTAGTGTTTTCTGACCTAGTGGGTAAGTTAGCTTGGCCAAACTGAGTCATGAGCCTAGAAATTACCAATGGAGTCCCCCAGACAGTTTTGTACTTCAAAGACTGTGCTTCAGTTTTCTGAAGAAAAGAGAAAATGAGCTCCTCAGCCTGTTCTTCATGTACAGGAATACTATTCACTCTCCAAGTCATCCTCTCCTCCAGCTTCATCCTGGCATGGATACTGCTTCCTGTTTAAAGAAGGTTGCAATGAGTATCTTGAAAAAAGAGACAATTTTACTCAAGAAAAGGCTACATTTCTGGGCTCCAGCCTACAGCCAGCATGGTATCACAAAGCCCTGAGATTAACAAACTGTATTTGAGCATCCCTTGTGGTAATGCTCAACTAGGCCATCTGCAGCAGCGTTTTACTGTGTCTTTTGCCAAGTGTCTCCTTATGATGAGCCCAAACATTTCTGTGGCAGAATACAAAAGTGCCACCTGCTCCCTGCACAGAGCCTCAGGAAAAAGGAGCATGATTTGGTTAAGCAGGAGGCAACTGATCTTGCATCAAAACAATTACAGGGCTTTGCTGTGATTGACTAGTTTCAAGAGAATGTGTGCTAGAATAATAGACAGAGGGGTTTTGCCAGTTCCACTAAGAAGCCATCCACTTTGAATGAGAAACCAAAAAGAAATAGTTCTCCACATCCAGTGCTCAGCTTCTCAGGCACACTTGCCAAAAATTATGCATACAAGTTTCTATAATCCCATTAGCACTTGGCTCATGATTGACATTCATCTGGATTCATCTAGATCGTTTAAAACACCAGTTGTTCAAAGGCACTTGGGAGAGGAAATGAAGAGTTGGTGGACATTCTCTATCCAGTTCTCTAATGTTAACAGAAAGGTACAACGGCCTAACAGATAAAGGACCAGTCCGTGAGTGAGCAGCTCTGCATTTGACTCTATCTTATGTTGACTAATGAAGTTGGGTGCTGACCTCCTCGTTGCTGCTCTTTCCACACTGATTCCTTGCCTACTTCATCTTCTGGACACGGTGGGCTTATGTTGCCTAATCATGTGCATCCTTATTAATACAGCACTTCACTAGGGACATGACTACTTTACAGTTATCACTGCCTAGTCACTGAGCCCCACCAGATGCAGTTAATCTCAATTATTCTAGAGGTATTATGCTAAAAAATACCCCCCAAAAAGCAAATTGGGCTAAATTTCAAATTTAGCCTGACTATATAGCTATTCTCTGACCTAAATCACAATCAGAAATACTTATTGATAAAAACAACACCTGCTCTATCAGTGTGAGAAGAGGAATTCCAAGCTTTAGAGATTTAGGTGATCAGAACTTCTTGTTTAGGTGGTTAAAGTCTTTCATCATCATAGGTAAAATCTCTCTCAAACCCCCTGTTCCTCCTCTCCACAGAACCTTGTCCTCTTGACATATATGCCTCAAACACAAGCCACGTAGAAAAATAATGTGAGATATTTTCCTCTGCAGCCAGCTCAGGGTATTTTCACTGGGAAGCAAAAGACGCACCCATTTATCAGGTGTCTTGTCTATCCATACATCAGGATGACAGCCACTTTGTTATATTGATAGATTCTAACACGTGCTGCGAGTAGACTCACTTACTGATACGATTCATTGCACTTTAACATATGATGCTCTCTAGTTGCTGTCTAGAAACATTGACTAAGTAGAAGCCCAGTATACTGATTTATTGGAGTTGGCAGCTGGAGTCCAATGAAGAATCCAATGCAGGGAACTTTTTGCCAATACATGGTAACTTTGTTTACTCAACAGAGGATGTATCCATCTTTCAGCTGGAATTGATTGTTTTCCCCTTTTTTTTTTCTACATGACCAGGCTGTAAAAGGGAAAAAAAGAATCCTGCCACAGAAAGTAATTTGTTTTGGCAGAGTAAATAATGTTAAACCTCCAAACAGATAAACCAAACAGGATGAGGAAAAAAATAACTGTCCTTTTCTGCAACATAAGGATTTTAATGTGGAGCTCCGCTCATCCAGCTGATTATTCCCCAGCTTACAATAGGGTCATTCATTCAGACACAAGCAAAATACAACCACGTTTCTGCCCTGAAATTCCTTGAGTGTTGTAGTGGAGGAAGATGCAATGGATGCCTTCATTCTAAGGAATCCATCTGTAGAGGGATCCATTTCCTTCAGCATGAATCTTCATGAGTGCCACAATCTGTGAAATTCACCCCACTGGGACATTAGAAAGGTTTATGGGGAATGGAAACAATGATGGTGTACTGGTATACAAGTTGCCAAGACAGTCATGGAAGGGGGTGGAAGGAATCCACGAAAGACTTCATCTTTCAGCCACCACTAGAGACAGCTAATACCAACTAATCAGCTGGAGTAGGAGGAAGGGCTCAAGCATAAGGAACATCTAGTCTAGCTTTGGGCAGGAGGTTTGTGCTCTCAGATGACAGCCAGGTAGATGAAAGGAACTGCCAAACCCTTTTATCTCTCTACTGATGTTTGGCTCAGGTGAGGAATGCCTATATTTCATGTACTTAAAAGTTTTAAAACAAGATAAAAGCTTTATTAACCAATATTTCTGTGCCATATGCTCAAAGGAAAACCAAGAATCTTTGGAAAACATAGACTGTCAGGAAATACGAAACTTCAACAAAAAGTAGGAAAATGTTCTGTGATAGCCTTCCCAGAATCGTTTCCATTTTTCACTGAATGACAATAGCACTCTACATCTGAAGAGCCTGAAGTGTTACACAGACAGTAAATAATACACCAAACAGCACAGTATGTTCAATCAGGAGATGGGTGTTATCTGTTCAAGAGCCGTTTGAGACTGCACGCTCAGTGACACTGAATCTTCACTGGTAAGCTGAGTGGGGATTTTAGTTTCCAGACAAAAATGTAGATTGTTGCTGCCCAGGTTTTCTAGATATTGGGCCATTTGTTTGCTTGCATCTATAAATGGAAGGTTAGATGTGAAGGCTGAAAAATCATTTGAGTACCAATTGACTGTGCAGCGCTGAAAAGGGAATGAGACTTGGCAGATATTTTTAAATCATTACTGTTGGCAAGAAATTTCAAATACATAGAATCATAGAATAGTTTGGGTTGGAAAGGACTTTAAGATCTTCCAGTTCCAACCCCCTTGCCATGCCCAGGGACATCTCATGCTAAACTATGTCACCCAAGGCTATGTTCAGCCTGGACTTGAACACTGCCAGGGATGGAGCATTCTCAACTTCCCTGGGCAGCCCATTCCAGTGCCTCACCACCCTTACAGTAAAGAACGTCTTCCTTATATCCAATCTGAACTTCCCCTGTTTAAGTTTGAACCTGTTACTCCTTGTCCTATCACTACAATCACTACATGTTTGCTAACAGATCTGCAGGCTGTTTACAATGGATGCAAATTTCCTAAAACAAAGCATAGGAGATAGAAAACATTCCATAGAGAAGCCTTGTTGACCTGGACCTGAGGGTCCTGATGGACAACAAGCTGCACATAAGTTGGCAGTATACCACTCCAGCAATGAAGGCAAATCCATGGCTGCCTCCACAGGCGCATTACTAGCAAAGGCAGGCTTTGGCTGTTCCTTTCTTCATCTAGCTGATTCTGTACCTTATTATGAGTTTTGTTGCTTGTATGGGAATGGGCCAGAATGCGCTGTCCCTGTGGAGAATAAGCCTAAAGGAATCTTTTGACATTATTTTTTCAGAGCAGCTTTGCCATTTACTCAGAATTGCACACCCTGAGCTGGGCTGATGTAACCAAAGCCACTGACAGAAGATTTCTATGTCCTTATGTTCAACTTCTGCAACCTGAAAAGCATAAGATAGGTCTCTTTTGATTGCTAGTTCATGAAATACCATAAATTAAATTTTCTGTATCTAATTCCCCAGGGAAATTTGCTCTGAGCAGATTCCCAGGGGCCAACAACAGGGATTTTTAGCCGAGCCCCCAAGTTCTGGTGGTGCTTCGTTCCTTTTTTTGTCATAACCAAGAGAAAATGTAGAAAGGCCTAATGCAGAGGTTGTCATTGAAGAGACATAGAAGTCTGTGATGTAGGAATTCATAGCAGCAATACATCATTTATAGTGTGAGGCATGGTGTCATACTAAGCAGGCTACACATCTGCTGGGTCAAGCTGGCGCATAGTCACACCCAGCAATGAAACACTAATTGTCCAAGGGTTTAACTTTCTCCCCTCCATTTGTTCCACGTTGGGTACATGAAGAGGATTCCTCCAGAAAAACAGAATCATAAGAAGAAACTGAAGCTACAAGCTGATGTTCTGCTGTCTTTATTCCTTTAAAGCAACAAAGTTCTGTATAAGACTTCAGTCCCAGTGACAGGTAGAAGATATAGGAATAAAATCTTATGTGTAGACAGCTGTAAAACGGGAGTTTTCAGTGCAAAATGTGTCAACAAAAAAGCACCAGACTCCAATAGGGTTTCCTGTGCTTTCTGGTTAACCAGATTAGAACAGTATCATAATTCTGGAGAAGGGATTTTCCAGCTCCACATTTCACTCTGCGTATATTTTGCTAATCTTTCTCTCTGCAAGTGAAAAACTTTCTCTGGGAACAAAGCAGAAAGAATCTCTTGGCATTCAACAAACCTTTAGAAACAGTAAATACCTGCTGCAAATTACACTTTCCACACTCCACACCTCCTACACAGACAGCAGTGAGCACTTAATGCCCCAGGAGTGAAAGGAGGCAATTCCTTGTAAATGTTAAGTGCTGCCTGTTGCTACCTTCCAAATGTCAGATTAAACAGTTGTGATTGAAGGAGCAAAGTCTGCTACATACTTCCCCCACCAGTTCTCCTACATCATTACACATTGCACTGAATTCAAATCCAAGCATAAACATGCTGCACTTCAAGAGCTGTGTGAGGATTCTGAAGGGTGTCATGGTTTAAGCCTCTAAAACTCACGAAGTTTTACTCACTCACTCACTCCCCTCTTTTTCTTCCCCCAGTCCCA